>VMDO01003577.1:60109-140453 GCA_007922755.1 Pedetes capensis
AGGGGAAACACTATTGTCAGTGCTTCTCTGCTGTTCATAGGGTTTTCAATGGCAGATTGATTTTTGGGAGGGGGTTGCCAGGTCCTTCTCCCAAGCCTACAGCTTCTGGTGTTCCCAGGCGGTCTCCCATCCAGGTACTAACCAGGCCCGACCCTGCTTAGCTTCCGAGATCTGATGGGATCGGATTCCACAGGGCTACGGCTGCAGGCGAGACAACTATGTATAACTTAGCAATACCCTGTTTCAAGATTAAAATTTTTTTTAAAAAGGAGCTGAGAGTGCATTCTAGTGGTAGAGCACTTACAAAATGTTGTGTGAGGCCCTGGGTTCAACCCCCAAGTACAATTAGAAGAAAAGAAAAGAAAAATTTTATGTGATACTGAGATATATTTTTACTATTATAACAGAAATATGTTCCTATTATTAAAAAATGAGACATTACTGAGAAGAAAAAGATAAAATCACTTATAATCCTACTATTCAGAGATAACTGATTACATATTGGTGATTTGCTTAATGATACTTTCATATTATTTTCGTTTAACCAAAATTCCTTTTTGCAATCCATAATATATCACAATATACATATTTCTGTATCCAACATGTTTCTATAACATTTTACTCACTATGAAATAGTTCTATACCTAACAGTGTTTTCGGGTCTTTGTTATTTTCAATGTTTCTCTATTACAAAGAAATCTACAATGAACATTCTTGTGGCTAAATATTTATGGCACTGTAGTTGGTGAATAATAATGCCACACTGAATTATGGATTAACTTTTATTATAAACTTGGATAAAAGAGTACATTATATAAAGCCATTCTACAGAAAAACAAAGTAAGCAGTTCTCTGTAGACACACCCAAAGAGAGCCATCTTTACTACATAGAAACAAAATGAATTATTTCCCCAAAAGGTGGATTCCATCCAAATCTGTCTCCATTGTCCAGTCATGTAACTATGGAATGTGTATGCTTGTTCTCTCAGCATGTCCTCCTTATCTGGGTAGCTTAAGAGTAGTCCTTCATAAATGATCTGTGTTTGTGTTCATACAGCTTGTGAAATCCCCAACAGTGGAGCTGCCCATGCAATGAGTATAGAATGTAGCCCTTTGTGATGAGCCTGTTGGAGACAGATTATTCTCTGGCTTTCTTCTAGTTGTTTCCTTTCTTTCTCTTTAGGCCCTGACCCACGTATCAGAGGACTGTTTGCCTTTGCTGGATGGCTGCAGAAAAAACAGGCAAAAGTGGCAGGCCCTTGCAGAACAGCAGGAGAAGACACCGATTAATGGGGAGAACAACCAGGCGAAGCGGAGCTGAGTGGCCTGGTTTATGCCGAGATGAAGTTTACAGATGCCAGTGTATTCTACAGTAGGCCTGTTTTTGCTATATACTGTACAGATTCAGTGTTTACTCTGCCACTGCCATATTTTTATTTTTGCACAATTTTTGAAAGCATAGCATGAAATGTTTTTAAGAGATTATCACATATTTTCTTTATATTTGTTTTATGCCACTAAACTGAAGTGACTAATAGACACCCACTCTTAGCACATTGATAAGCGCACTGTTTGTGATATTTTGTGTGCTACAAAATGCTAAGTGGCATTCTTGCGCTGACATTGTCCTTTACGTGGGGATTATAAATAATTGGTTTTGTGTTTTCTGAACCATGAATATTTCAAGAATGTTTGGAATTTTTCCTTTCTTGAAAGTGTGTTAGGAGCAAATTGAGTACATTCTGGGACATTTAAAGCCATCATAGGATACAGTAAATGTTGACTGAGTGGATGAATATAGTTGTCAAAAGTGTCTTAAAGATGTTGAGGCATTGAGAAACAAGTAGAAAGTACTATGTAGTGGTATTGAAAAGAAAATGTGTTATTTAATTGGTCTACTGTTATTGTGAAAGCCACAGCAGAAGAGAACTTTGTCATTCTGGTGCAGCCCATCTACCCAGAGACCACAAAGGCACTTCAGTCTCACTTGCCCTAAGCACAGCAGAAGAATAGGAGATTCAGCTGTGGCCTGCACTGTGGAGAATGGGAATCCAGAATGGATGGCCCTACGTGTCCACCAGCCAAGAGGACTGTTCAAAAATAATTTGCTCTGCTTGGTACCAGGATGCACACCTATAATCCCATGAATTTAGGAGTCTGAGGAAGAAGGATTGGGAATTCAAGGCCAGAGGCAACCTGTGCAACTCAGTAACACCTTGGTTCAAAATTAAAAGTAAAAGTGGGGCTGGGTTCAGCTCAGTGGTAGAGCATTTGTGCAGCATGTGCAAGGTCCTGGGTTTATCCCCCAAATACTGCTAAAAAAGAAAGTACAAAATTAACATTTTTTTTCCTCTGTCAAGTGAGATTTAGAGAAAAAATATATTTATATGAATAGCAGAGGGCGGTCTCCAGTATTGGAGTCAAAAAAATGAATTCAAATGAGGAATAAAGTAAGAAATTTTATGCCTAAATAAAATTTGGCAGTATTGTGACTGAAAAACTACCATATTTTGGTTTGTAAGATGAATTAACTTAGAATCATGGAAGTTCTCATATGTATCCTAAACACTGACCCTGTGTGCCCAGTTGGTGGTATATCCTTCCCATAGCTTTTAGTATTGCTAACATTTTCTTAGGATTTGAGAGCATTTAAGTATACCCTTGAATTCTTGTTTACTCAGTATTGGAGAAGTAGATAATGAATCGAGCAACTGGTTTAGGAAAGGAATATTATGTATTATCATTGTCATACTTATATTTTCAGAATGTTATTTTTTTATTTCATGTCATACACATGAAATCTATAAGGTTGCCTCTTGGAGACACTGGGGTATAAATTATATAGACTGTCACTAAAATAATAGTCATATCTGCATACTAGTATACACCTGTGCATATATACATAATTCCTTAGCACAACTTGTTTAAAGAATGATAATCTTTGATAAGCCTATCTTTTTATCACACACCTTGTGATTTAGCAGTTATGCTAAAATATATAGTCGTATACTTTAGTAGTTTGTTTAGACTCTTCTGATGCATGTCATTGAGAATTTTTTTAAAGATACGGTAAATTTGTGGAGGATTTGTATATGTCATTTTGACAAGCAAGAATATGTATTTAGATTAGAAACTGGTTTGCCTTTAAATAATGGTTTACTTTACTATTTTAGACATTAAAAGAAGTTAGGCAATCCCATATCTAGTTTGTTTTATTGTTGGTTATCTCAGCTCATACAGAAGAGAATACTTCTTTAGAACTGGTTAATAATTGGTTCAAATAATTTTTAATTTGTAGGAAAATCATTCCATATATAGGTTACTATCTGTGGTACATGGGCACAAATCAAAGTTTTTGTTCTTATGTGACTGTTTCTTTGCCAATATCTTCCCTAAATTGGATATATATATATATATATATATATATATATATATATATATTTCTCCCTTACCCTAACCTATAGTTATATTACCCATAATTAGCAACAGTTATTCTTGTTCTAGATGGTTTATTTGCCTGGTTGGTTGGTTATACCAGAGTAAAATGTACCATTTAATTTGAATTTTCACTCAGAAAAGTCTCCACCATTTTACTAGCTTGTTAAAAGATGTCTATAAAATTGCCTGGCCTTGTATTTTTCAGAAGATTGGCCTTGACCAGTCACAATCCTGTGTGATTTTGTGTTAGTCACTTAACCTCTGTGTGCCTGAGAAAGCTGTGCTTCTGAAGTAGTCAGGACTGCACAAAGCCTCTGTCTTCAAGCACATGTCACAGAAGGCAGCTATTTTTTGTAAACTGTGACAGGGTTTGGAGGCCACTGTCAGAAATGGGGTATCAAGCTAGAAAGAAGTGAGCTCCTTTCACATGTCATTTCTTATGATGGTTTTCTAAGGCTGCAAAAACAGACAATTTATTTCCTCCACTCCTCATGCAGACATGAGTGTGAGCATCCAAGCTGCTTGAGTACCTTGCCTCAAGGTATGAATCTGCATTCATGATAAAGTTGTCACCACTGATCTTTTAATTATAAAGAATGATTTCCTTAAGTATATCTCTTAATTAAGAAGAATAGCACTATTGGAGATAAGAAAGCATATGAAATGTTTTTTGAAATATATACTGGAAATATTGGTTTCATGGAGGAAACAATTTGGTCAAGTTACTTCTTGCCTAGCATTGAAGTGCCGTTACTTTCAGCATATAGCACAAATACAAGTATTAAAACTGCTCCAATTTGATTTTCAATTTTCCTGTGTTATCCACAAGATTGTACTCCTAAAACTTAGCAGGCCATCACAAGCAATGTGGTCTTTAGTTGTTGTTTTTAACAAGATTGATTTAAGGTGAGAGAGGACAAAATATAATTACCATCCTCTCTGGTGAACAACTGTAGTTAAAATAAGATGGCACAATTTATTGGCTCAGTATGAGACATGCATCAGTTCACCTTTTACTGAGTTCCTGCCACATGCTAGGTACTGTGCTCAGCTGCAGAGCCAGAACAGTGACCACAAAAAGCCCATGGTCTAATGCAGGAAGCGTGGGATAAGAGACAATAGTTTCTGATCCTGCCAATTTAACACGAAAACATAGGGTACATTTTTTCACTTGAATTTTCATCTGTAACATATGTACTATGCACCTTCTTTACCTGAAATTCATTAAGAATCTATCAGTGAACATCCTGTCTTCCTGTCAGTATGAATCACTTAACTTCTTGATACCTTAAAAAAGCACCTTATATAAGGAGTCACATATTCCACTGAGTAGATGACTTTTCATTATCTTGGCAAGGTAGAGATTACTCAGAGTTCTCATGAACTGTTAACTTGTGTAGTTTTGGACCCCTTCTTCTCTACCACAGAAAGTGAAGGAGAAAGTATTAATTAAAGTTCACTTTGCCCTTCCATATACCTACCAAAAGCCTGTGTAAACATGTCTTGAATGTTGTTGAAAGCAGTGTAAATAGTTGAATATATAAATTTCTATTACAGTTCAAGAAAAGAAACCTTATGAATCATCACTAGCCACCGTTAATACCTATTTGTATTCTTGTACCCTTTCAATATATTTGAACAAATATAGTTTCTGGCACTATTTTTATACTAGGATAAATGAGTTACTATGTATATTATGTTTAGTTTTGAAGTCATTTTAAATAATTGCGATGCTGGTTTCTTTTCTTTTCTCTCCTCACCCTGAGAATCATTTCAGCTGACTCTATGTGGCAAAGTCACTTTACAGGAACATTTACACGCCTCTGGTCATTGTGAAGCCATGAGATGGTCGGGGTGAATTTCCCTTGTGCAAACTCCTCACATGTCAATTGTTTCCTCATTTTGCCATGTTTTGTAAAAATAAAAAGAATGAACAAGGTCTGATGTGTGATTGTGTGATTATTAGGGAACTTTTAATTTTAAAAGTGTGGAATTGATAGGGAATGTTGGATATTAGCTAGGGAGAGTGGGACATTAGTGAATCAAAACATGATTTAATGAAATCTTTGCCTTTGCCTAGACTCCTTAGTAATGTTGTTGTTGTTAGGTGCCGTTGAGTCGGTATCCGACTCATAGCGACCCTCATAGGGTTAGCAATGGCTGAGTGCTTCGGGATTGTCTTAGGAGTTGATTGCCAGGCCCTTCTCTCATCCTTAGTAATAGTCTTCCTTTTATTAATACTTTTTGCTACCAACATTTTCCACCTGCCTTCATGTCCTTAATAAAGTCAGAATAATGAAATCATAATGAAGTTGTTATAGCCTTCAAGTCCCTAACAGTGTTGTGGCAAGTGATTACCAGTCTTGTGCTATATGAGCTAATACTTAGGAGTTAAATAGTAACAAAGTGGCTTAAGCTGATATGAAGCCCAGATCTGTCTAGTTTCAAAGCAGTGTTCTCTCTTTAAATTTTCAAATATAAAATTCACATATCCATTCTTAACTGGATCAAATGAACTACCCAGAAACATTAAAGACAATACTCCCCTCACCCCAAAGGTTTGTTTTTATTTGGATTTTAAGGTTAACATTCCTTAATTTAATCCACCTCATAGTAGTTAATATAATCTTCATGGGGTCCAACATACAGCCATGTATCAGTGTCATTAATCTGGAGGCATGGAAGTATGAGTAAATGCAGAACTTCTGATCTTATTACATTACCACTGGAAAAGCCCTCTTTGTGTGGGGCGGAAGAACAAGTAGGTTTTGTCTGTTTCACAGATCTAAAGGGAGAAATAAGATGAAAACTCACATAAAAGAATACAGTATTTTCACTTAAAAAATTACTAACAAAAAGTCATCAAAAAACAAAACAAAACGAAAATGGAAAGAAAGCCGGGTGTGGTGGAAGGCAGAGGCAAGAGGATCGCAAGTTTGAGACTGGAAGCAGTCTGTGGAATTTAGCGAGATTCTGTCTCAAAAACGTAAAAAAAACAAAACAAACAAAAAAAAAATGGGATGAGGGTGCAGCTCAGCGGTACAGCACTTGCAAAGCATGCAAGCAGGAGGCCCTGGGTTCAACCCAGTACCTTTAAAAAAAAAAAAAAAAATCAATTTTCTGACCACTAGAGGGTGCTAGAGGCTCAGGTATATTTAATCATTACTCGTTATAAATAATGAATAAAAATAAATTTAAAAATTTAAAGTTAAATTAAAAGGATGGAAAATGAGCTTATTTACAATTTTTAAAAGTTGTCTTACTGCCTTTTATCCAGTGTTCATGATCCAAGATTTTCTCTAAGCAAATAATATAATTTTTTGAAATCTCTCTTAAACTAAATATTCTACTTATGGAAACATCAACCCTTCTTATAGAGATGGGAAGTATTTGACAACTCCACCAAACTCACATTCCCCTGATGATTAGCTATGATTCTGTGTTAACAAGCAGGGATTCCAATTCCTGTATGATACATAGAAATAAATGTCAAAATATGCTTTTCTTGAGGCATATAACATTATATTAATGGAAACACGTTGAACTTGCAAGGAATATTCTCTGTGGTTTTAAGCTTTGTTGCTGTTGTTAGGTGCCATGGAGTCGGTATCCGACTCGTAGTGACCCTCATAGGGTTTTCAATGGCTGACTGTTTCGGGATTGCCTTGGGAGTAGATTGCCAGGCCCTTCTCCCATTTTTGGGAGTGGTGCTGGGAATTGAACTCGGGACCTCAGAGACGGCAGCACAGCGCTCTACCAACTGAGCTAAATCCCAGCCCATGATTTTAAGCTATATTCAGCCTAAAACTCAGAGGAAAAATTGTTTCCAGTTGACAAACCATTTGTTAAAAAAAAAAAAAAAAAAACTCCACAAGCATTATGAATGGAATTAAAAGCATAATTATTTGAATTGAAAGAAATCTGACTAGAGCCACATGTTGTGGTGGTCTGTAATCCCATAGACTGGAGAGGTGGGGGCAGGGGAACCGCAGGTTCGAGGCCAGAGGGAGTCTGTGTAATTTAGTGAGACCTGTCTCAACTAAAAAAGGAAGTGCAGCTCAGTGGCAGAACACTTGCAAAGTATACACAGGCCCTGGGTTCAGCCCTGCAGTACTGCAGAAGTAAAGAAATCTGATTAATTAAACTTAAATTGCATACATGTTTTCTTTTTCTGGCGCTCTCTCTCTCTCTCTCTCTCTCTCTCTCTCTCTCTCTCTCTCTCTCTCTCCCCCTCTCCCTCTCTCTCGTGTATATGTTCTTCTGTGCACACAAACACCAGTGCAAATGTGTGTTTGTGGTGGACCAAAGGGATTTTAAGAGATTGCCACAGGTTTGGTGATCTGGCAGCAATCCCAATCGTACATTTAGGATTCCTCTTTTTAAACTGGAATCTGAGGGATGAGTTGGCTTGGATAAATAAAAAACATAAGCAATAAACTATCAGTAGTTTTCAACTTTAATACGCTTTGCATTAAAGACATTTAAGAGCCTATGTCACATTTTCACTTCATATCACTGTTAACCCTTTCCCATCAGGAATGTTTTAGGTGTTATATGACCCTGATCAGCATACTCCTATAAGAAAAATACTGTGCCCTTTACCAACCAGCACTCTAGAAGCTGAGAATTCTTTGGTGTCCCGAATTTCCCTAGACCAAGGAGGAAGGGTATAAAACATGGTCAACAACAACTGTACCTGAGCTTCAACTGTACCCTCTCTCCAGAAAAGCCAAGGGAACTAGCTAAAGGTGTTCAATGAGCCTACTAAAATGAGTAATACACTTCCTTGGAGATGAAGGACCACCTGTCATTGTTCACTGGGTTTCTTAAGCCTCTGCTCATCTTTTCCCACTCAGATTTCATCCTCTAGTCCTATATACATGTTCATTTCTTCCAAGCTGAAGAACCCCTTACTTAAACCCCACAATCTTCCTAGACTACCGACATCTTTTTACATTCTTTTTTTAGACTTGTAAGGTGCTCAACAAATATTTATTAAGTGAAAAAATAAATTTCCATCCTTTCTCACTTGACATAAAATTGAATTTTTTGTAAAGGAGTTAACTCTAGTATTTTCTTTTTTGTTGTTATTTTTTAGAAATTCTCAGTTGAACAAGTTGTTGTGTTTTTGTTAGGTGTTGTCAAGTCTGGTCAGATTCTCAGGGACCTTCACAGGGTTTTTTCAATGGATGATTGTTTCAGGATTACTTCGGGAATGGATTGCCACATCCTTCTCCCAATTTTGCAGTGCTGGGGATCAAACCCGGGTCCTCAGAAAGTGCAGAATAGCACTCTACCAGCTGAGCTAAACCTCAGCCCTTAGCCAAGATTTAAGATAAAAAGAGAATCTGAATAATATAACAGTTTTCTAGAAAAAAAATTTCTGTTTCTACTGTGAAAAACAAGTTGGTTGCCAGACTTTTGTTAATAAATTGGTAAGCACCATAGAGTTACTTCTAGCAAGAGTTTTTATTGTTAGGCACCAAGGAAAATTCATAAAGGCAAGAGGCTAGTCCAGTGAAGTGGCAGAGGCAGAAGGATCCCAAGCTCGAGGCCAGAGGCAGCCCGTGTAACTTAGTGAAACCCTGTCTTAAAATAAATAAATAAAAGGGGCAGCTCAGTAGTACAGTGCTTGCAAAGTATACTCAAGGCTTTGAGTTCAATGGTTCAACCTCCCCCAACCCCCTTATCCCCCAAATGGAAATAAATAAATAAATAAATAAATAAGTACCTCAAGAGGCTAATGATATTATGGAGGAGACTAGATTACATTTTTAAAAACATTGACAGAGCAAACATGGTAGTGCATACCTATAATCCCAGTGTTTGGGGAGGCTGAGACAGGAGGATTGCAAGTTCAAGGCCAGAAGCAAACTGCATGACTTAGTAGGATGCTATCTCAAAATAAAAAGTAAAAACTGGGCTGGGAAATGAGTCTCAGTGGTAGGGGGCTTGCTACCGCATGCATTAGATCCTGGGTTCAACCTCCCAGTCCAGCAAAATATAAATAAATAAATAAATAACAGATGTTCATTCATTCACAAATAGTTGATTGTGTACTAAGTGTTAGGCATGTAAACTAAACAGGCCTCACACAGCTTCTAGCTCAGTGGAAAACATACAGGGAAAACAATTACCGTTGGGTATTGAAGGCAGGGAATGGAGGCCTTAACTCAAACTTGAAGATCACAATCAGCTTCCTTAAGGGAGTGATTTAAGCCAAGGAAAGAGTGTTTTAGACAGAAGAAATAGCATGCATACCTAAAAGTAGTAGACTAGAGAATTTGAAAGGCCTTCCCTCTAAAATACTTATGAATTACTGTGCTCATGAATGATGAACACTAAAAGTGTTTATAAAGTATAAATATTAAACTTAAATACTTTAAATATATAAAATAAAGCAAATGTCCTCTAAAGATACATTTGAACTCTTAAGAAAGTAAGAGAAATGCTCAGAGCCCTAAATAAATGTGGTGGAAAATCCAGGCAGTGAGCTGTGTGCTGAGGTTGTATCAGGCCAGGGGGTAGTTGCAGAGCTACATTCTGAAGAAGCTTATGCCCACCAATGCTAGAAACATCATCCTGAGCCCCTAGGAAGCTTTTGGGGAATGATCTTCCAAGTCAAGCTGAAGCCTCTGAAGAGCTTTGCCCTGGATGAACATATAGGGTAGAAGAGAACCCATTCAGATTCATTGAAGAACAGGAAGAAGGCATGTGTGTCTTAATGTAAGGGCTAGATAGATGATAGATATTTCAATCATTGGGTCTATCCTTACATTCATACATATTTCGTGGTTGTGTTAGGCAAGTTAGCTTAGGCATTAGCAGGCAAAATGGAGGAAAAGGGAAATGAAATTGACTCCTGCCATTAGGCTCTGATGGATGAGGTGGTGCCTCTGAAGACATGTGTAAGGTCACTTTCTAATGTTCCCCTCACCCAAATCCAAACCATTGGGCCATTTACAAAGCAAAGACCCTAGGGTCAGGTCACACAGTATGCCCACAGCTGGACACCCAGGGCTGATGTCTCACCCTGTGCTCTAGTTTGAATAAAACTAGAGGGAACATGGGCCCATTCTCCTTTCTTCTTTTCTGCTCCCTGCCCTCTTCTCTATAGCAGCCACATGCACACCTCTCTCTTCTTTCAGTTCTGCCTTCTCTGTCTGTCTAAGGTACGTTTCCCTCTAGAAGCCTGCTTAACTCTGTTTTCTCTGACTTTACCTTTCCCTAGGAAATAGAAATATTCTTGTACAAATTCATACAGGGAACCCAGCATTTTCCAAGTTCTCTTCCAGATTTACCTAAGCTTTTCCAGTTGCCTCAGTTTTCCTAGTAATTATTCCTTAAAATATACTATCCTTAAAAAAAACTTATCTATACTCTGTACTGTAACTTCTGTGTCAGGTATAAATTCATTTATATGTTGAATACAAGGGACTGAGGTTTTTTCTGCCAGATTCTCAGACTCATACTCTGGACCAGCCTACTGGCTTTCCCCTTATCTCCCTAGTAATGGTTGAATATGACCTAGGACTCCCTACTAAGTTAAATTGTAAGCCAAAAGAAGTCTCTGGCCAGTAATATCCCAGGACCCTAGGCAAAAGTGAAGGCAAAATGTCTTTGGAAGAACACATCCACAAACAGGCCCATCAAACTACCACAGAAATTAAACTGCAAAGGACAAGCTCTTCCTACATATTTGTAAAAAATGAGGAAACAACTCATAATGGATGAGGCCAGTGTCACAAAGACCAGAGTCAGATATATTCTCATGAAAGTCACACAGCCATCATGTGGTTGAGGGGACTGAAGAATAACTGCTTCCTCACCCCGCTTCCATGGGGAGAAACACCCATGAAGGGACCCTCTTGGCCTCTTACTTCCACCTCTAACTCAACCCAGGTAGACACCAATTTTCAGAGGACCAGCCTTCAGACCACATTCCATAAAGTTAAAACAGCAGGCACAAGGTATTTTTGTTTCTTTTCCCTGATCTTTCCACTATGATCTAGTGCAAGGTGGAAATCCTAGGTTAAGTGTGTCTGAGCGCATGGCAGTCCCAAAGTCTACCCTACGAAAAGGTAGCCTTGAATCGGAGGTAGAGGAAACACTTTGACTATGGAGTATGTTCTCCACCCTAAACATGTTCTCCAACCCCACTAACTCCCTAACTTTTCTACAAGGCTCCACAGCAGCTGGCATCACCAAGTTCTGTGGGCAAGGCTGAGCTTTTCCTCTAAGGGTTTTTTCAGTGGTTACTCTGCAATATCTGTGCTTTCCTGATTCTGTCTTAAGCTATGCCTTTTAAGGGACAGACTTTCCTTAGGCCAATGAGAGCAGTCTATTCACCTTCCCATCCCACTGGCAGCTCTGTGTGGGAGGAAGAAATGAGGTCAACACTGAAAGAGATCACATTCTAAGAATGCAGGAAATATAGCCTAATGAGTACAGGAAATGTATGATTTAAGTGCATGTTATTTCTATTTTACATTACCAAGTTCTGAAAAGTTAATTTAATATAACCAGCAATCATTATTTGCATTTTTCTTCTATCTGTTCTATAAAAGACTTGAATTTGTGATAATCATGATAAAAGCACAGTAACAAACTCAGTCATTCGGAGCTAGTATTCACAGGCAGCACAATGGGTAAAGTAGCATCATGAGTAATAATGTAATCATCATAAATGAACAGTATTAGAGAAAGACATTAGCATAAAGATCTATATTGTTTTCATATAAGCAGGTTCTAAGAGGCCACAGCACTTCAAAGAGTATTCAAAGAGTTGCTGTTTTAGCTGGGTACAGTGGCATACACCTGTAATCCCAGCCACTCAGGAGAAGGAGGCAGCAGGATCAGGAGTTCAAGGCCAGGGATGGCCTACATGACTGAGACCCTAACTCAAAATAAAAAATAGAAAATGTGCTGAGAGTGCAACTCAGTAGTAGAGCAAAAGGAGGTGCAAGACCCTGGGTTCAATCCCCAAGCGCAACAACAACAAAAAAGAACATTGCTGTTTTGTGTTTTGGGGTTTTTGTTATGGTTACTGTTGTTTGGGGTGTTTTGTTTTGTTTTGTTTACCTTTGTGTTTTTGAGACAGCCCAGGCAAGCTTCAACTCATCATCCTCCTTCCTCTACTTTATGAGTGCCTGGGAATATAGATGTGTGCCACCATACCCAGCTCCTTTTATACCCCTCAATGGGAGACATGAAATTAGGGAGGAACACCATACTTGACAATAAAAAACAAAAATTATTCCCTGGGCTGAACGGTGCCTGGGCACTACTCACAAGTTAAATTGATTTTCACAAGCACTAAATGGACAAAGTAATATGTAAATTGCTCTATTTTCTAAGCTTTCATTTTAAAAAAAATCATTGTATTAGTTTCCTATTCCTGGTGTAACAATTTGAACAAATCTATTGGCTTTACAAAACCATTTTTATCATCCAGGAAGTCAAAAAGGCCACGCTGTACAGTTTAGGGAGGATGTTTCCTAGCATTTTAGAGCTTTTAGAGGCTGCCTGGGCTGGAGTTTATGTCATTTGGGAGAGTGCTGCTCTGCACTTTCTGACAACCTAGGCTTGATCCCCAGCACCACAAAAATGGGAGAAATATGTGGCAGCTCACTCCCCAACAGTCCCCAAAACAATCCATAGCAACCTTATGAAGGTTGCTATGAGTCAGACCCAACTCCACAGCACCTAACAACAATAGAGGCTGCCTGGTTCACAGCCCCTTCATCTTCAAAGTCAGTAGTATAATAGCATCATCTTCCTCCCTTCCATGCTCTCTTTCTCCCTCCCCTCCCCACTCTGCTTTTATCACTTCTCTTCTGATACTTCTGCCTCCTCCTTAACAGACCCTTGTGATTCCATTGCAATGACCATCCAGGGTTACCTTGTCATGCCAAAGTCTTTACCTTAGTCATATTTACAAAGCCTCTTTTGCCATGTAAGTTAATATATTCACAGTTTCCAGGGATTACAATGTGGACATTTTTAAAGGCCATTATTGTGCCTACCATAGTCACCATTCCTCACAAAGTTTATAATGTATATTTTATGTGATTTTTAAAGTAGCCTTCATCTTTTTAGAGCAGTTTTAGGTTCATAGAAAAGCTGAGTGGAAAGTTCTTAGATACCCCTTGGCCCTCTGCCTCCCCTAAATCAACAATAGGCACCAGAGTGGTACATTCATTACAACCAATGAGCCTATGTGGACAGATCAGTATCATCCAAAATCCATAGTTCTCATTAGGGTTCATTTTTGTTGTTGTACAGTTCATGGGTTTTGACAAATGTATCCACCATCATGTATCATGTATCACACAGAACAAGTTCACTGCTCTAAAAATCCTCTGTTGTCTGCCTATTCACTCCTCCCTACACCCACCCACCCCCAGGCTCTGGCAACCACTGATCCTTTACCATCTCCACAGTGTTGCCCTTTCCAGAATTGTGGAATGTATGTAGTACTGTAGCTTTTTCAGATGGGCTTCTTTCCCTTACAGTAGTAAAATCTTAGTAACCTTGCATATAACTTTCCTCCACATCAATTTTTGTGGCTTCATAGTGCATTTCTTTTTAGCTCTGAATAATAATCTATGGCATGGATGTACGACATGTAATATATTTTAATAACAAATTATATATAGAGAGAGTGTCCTTTCCTATCCTGGGAGGTTCCCTGCTCTGGACTGACAGAAAAATTTATATTCTGTCCAGTATACCCTTTTTAAGTAAGCAAAGAATATGCTTGTTAAAATGGAATTTGAGGTTTTTGAAAGATATAAACAAAATATGTGATCAATGCAGAAAGTAAAGATAATGGTAGATTAGTAGATATTTACTGTTATTATTATTACCATGATGGTGATGAAATAGTGAAAGATTTCAACACTAGGGGCTCAAATGGATATTTTTATTCTTAGGTGGGTAAAACTTGACTATTGAAAGCACATCTAGAATAAGTTAAAACTAGATTGTGCTTTGCCATTCACCAAGCTCTTTTCCATAGGAGATCTAATCTGATATTTTTAGTGATTTGGAGATATAGGCATTATATTAATTCCTGCCAGAGTTACCACTTAAACATAAGTCTTTTTCCATTAAATCTGGTACACTTTATATTGCAGAATAGTTCCCCTCTCTAAAGATTCGAAGTTTCCAGGTTCAGATTATATAAATCAGCCATTTTCAAAGTGTAGTTTCTGGTCAGGGCATCACCAGCTGAAAACTCAGATTCTCAGCCTCTCAACCATCTACTCAGGGTGGGACTAAGTGATCTATATTTTGACAAGCCCTCCAGGTTGTTCTGATGCACTCCAACATTGAGAAACACTGATCTAAGACATGACATTTTTCTCCTACTTATGATTTCCAGGCTAAAGGGAGAGAAAAGAGTCCCACAGAGCAGTTAGGTACGACTTTTATTAGAGAGACTCCTAGATGTTTAAACAGCAAGCTCATTGAAAAATTTATTCTCTACTTATCTGGATTTTTTATCTCAACAGAAGTAGTACATAGTCCATTTATAAAGGAAAGAGAAAAGTAGAAAACAGAGGGTTTTGAACTGAGTTTCAGTGGGGGTGGAACTCAGATGACCATGACTACTTCTATAGGTGCTTTTCTTTAGGCATTACCTATAATTGCTTAAAGGAAGACCTTGAAAGATTAGTTCTGTTATCAGTCCTCTCCTTCTCATAGGTTGTATCCTTGGAGAAAACTTAACTTCACAAGCCAGAAAAATGAGATTAAGCCTCTCAGAATCAGGGGAAAAAAAGACAGATGGGATGTGGCATGTTATGGGCTGAGAAGGGCAAAGGGACAGCTGACATTTTATCTGTTGCTGACATTGCTAAGTGGTAATCCACCAAATTGTTCCTAGAATCTGGGAGTACAGGGCAAAGGTGTCCTTTCCGATCCATTATCTAAACATGCCCTGCTGCACTGGATCAACATTGGAAGCAATTTGAGAATGTAAGGATGCCTACCTGCCTCCATCGCAGAGGTCTGATGGCCACAATTCATTACCAGAACCAAAGAATTAGTCCAGCTTTGAAAGGGGACCTGGGGAAGACTAAGTGTGGGGTGAGGGGCTTAGGAGAGGCTTTCAGCAGAGGCAAAATCCAGGTAGAGATTATCTAACACTTGGCCTTAGTCCTTCTTTGCTGCCATAGTTTGGATCATCTTCAAAAGCTGGGGTAGCTGGGTGCCATGGTGCATGCCTGTAATTCCAGCAGCTTAGGAGGCTGAAGCAGGAAGATCACAAGTTTGAGGCTAGAGGCAGCCTGTGCAATTTAGCAAAACCCTGTCATAAGACTAAAAAAATGAAAAGCAGCAGATGCTGAGCAGGGAGTGCAGCTCTGTGGTAAAGTGCTTGCCTAGCATATGTGAGGCCCTGGGTTAAACACTCAGTACTGAAAATAAATAAATAAATAAATAAATAGATAAATAAATAAATAAATAAATAGACTGTAGACCCTTAATTGCAAAGTTATATCAAAATGAGATACAAACTGCTAAACACCTTTGGCATCATCATATACTGGTAAGGATGTAGAATGATTGGAGCTCTCATTAGGTAGGTGGTTTCATTCTCATTTTTCAGACAGGAAAATGAGATAAAGAAGGTAGATTACTTATCCCAAGCCACAAGTGGCAGAGCTAGGATATGAACAGAGATCTGGCTCTAAAGCCTAGGCATTCCTTACCACCAGGTTATCACAACAGGAAAGGCTATCATTCATCTCTGAAAGAAGGGTCACTTCAAATCACCTTTTGTGAGTTGTCACAGGCCAGTGGAGGTTACAGTGTTGATATCATCCATGTCATCTTTTTTTGGTCTGCAAATGTATTCGCTAATTATGCTACCTTAGAGAGAGAACTGTTATGCACATTTCTCTAACCAGAAAGGGTTAAAGATCAAAGACAGCCAAGTAGAGAGGTTTTCTCATGGATGATTCTTATTTACGCTATTTATTCTTCTTTCTCCATCCAAATCTCCTTCTTCCATGTTTTTCCCATATATCCCAACCAAGTGGAAATCCACCACCAATGGGTAAAAGGGGCTGAGGTGAGCATTTTATTGTTAACGTAATCAAAGAACATTTGCTTGTTTCAGCATGAGCCTTAAAGTAATCTTTTATTTGCCCTGAACAAACTTGCAAGATAACATACTCATAACCATCAATGATATTCAGCCAGTTACTTATTCACTTGTGGTAGGATAAGTCAAAAGTTTTCTTTGAAGTTTATCATTCTCAAGTTGGCCAAATTAATCCATTGTAGAAATAAGCTCCTTTCTTCTTAATATATTTATATATACATATCTATATATACATACATGTGTGTATATATGTACATACATATTATATATATCATTAATACATTAGTCACTAGGGATTTACTTAATTAACTCTTAATTAATTACACAAAACCTCATTTTGTATTTGTCAACTGCAATTATACCCTTCTTTTTTATAAACTATTTGTCAGGATAACTGCATGCTAGAATCCAGTTCCACAGGGCAGAGTTTCTGGGCAACACAAAGCCAGGGCATGGCTTGCCAGGGCAGAGCCAAAGATTGGAATAGAGTAGATGAAAACATTTGTAGGCAGCCCAAAATGCTCTGACATGACCTAGATGTCAGAACACTCATATTCATCTGTATGGAAGCTGATTTTATTAGGATTATTTCTCCAGAAAATCTACTGTAGGAATTTCTCATATTGTAACAGTGTAATAGAGTAAAAAAAAAAAATGTGAGTTTATACAAAATGTCCTCCAAATTGTGCTTCACTGGGACAAAATGGCCTAACTTCCCCTCATAAAGACTTTTGATACACAGGTTAAACAATCCTGCCTTCCTTCCTTTGTTGTTGTTAGGTGCCGTGGAGTCGGTATGCGACTCATAGCGACCCTCATAGGGTTTTCAATGGCTGACTGTTTTGGGATTGCCTTGGGAGTGGATTGCCAAGTCCTTCTCCCTTCCTTCCTTTAATCTGAAGCAAAAGACACTGGTGCCTATCCCCTCTTATAATCACATTTTTCACTTGTAAAACTGGCTTGTCTGAAAGACTGTGAGAGTCCAGTTCCCACTCTGCCACCTACTGAATGCACCTGAAGACAAAGCTCCAGGAGAGATGAAGACTTCCCATCTTTCAGGTTATCAAAGCTCTAGCCCCTTTTCCCTTTTGAAAAATGGGAGATATGTGAGATACTAATTGTCACACCCTTTTCCTCAAGCCTGAACTTAAAACTGTCTCCTGCATCAAACTCTGCCTACCTGGTTATTATGAAAAGACAGTGAGTGACTGAATCTCTGGGTGCTAGTTACCATATAAAATAAAGATGTGCATTTTAAAGGTCTATACATTATAATAATGGAAGTTTCAAACAATATAAATATCCAGTCCTTGGAGGATTAGTCCCTTGGAAAACTAATTAATTTGTGATATATATCTATAAGCCTGCAACCGTAGCCCTGTGGCATCCAATCCTATTAGATCTTGGAAGCTAAGCAGGGGTTGGGCCTGGTTAGTACTTGGATGGGAGACCACCTGGAAACACCAGGTGCTCTAGGGTTGGGAGACAGACCCTGCCACCCACTCCCAAAAACCAATCCACCATTGAAAACCCTATGAACAGCAGAGAAGCACTGACAATAGCATTTTGCCTGGTGTATGTAAGGTCACGATGAGTCAGATATCGACTCAACGGTACCTAACAATAACACATGTCTATAAAAGAATATCCTACAGACATTAAAAATTTATTTAGAAATACCATAGCTCCATTGAAATGAGTACATTGTCAAGTTAAAAAATATATTATAAGACCTTATGTACAGGGTTTAAAATTTTTTTTAAAAGATATGTTTGTGATAGGGACACTAGTCAGGAAGAAAGGGTATAAAGGGGCTTCTGCCAGCATTTACTTCCTAGGCATCCTTTGAGACTTGAATATCAGTGTGAGCTTCCTTTGAGTCAAATGGCTTGATCTGGTGGCCAATACTTACCCAATAGATAATAACCTTTCCAAATAGCAGGATTGTTAGTAGATAATATCCTCTTCTCAATAGCCTAATCTGTAGCCAGTAATAACTCTTACAAGTGGCCTAGTTTGTAACCAGAACACAGTTTTTATGTGTTACCTTTGAAGGGCACAGGTGCCTTCATGTCCAGGCAGGGAAGGGTTCTTTTCTGAGGCAAGAGGCCCCTATAATAACCAGGAAAATGTATTTTACAGCCTAGGCCTGCCTAGGAGTGAGAGAAATCTGACACACATCAAGAGAAGACCATAAAGCGGGGCAGTGGGGGGGGGGGGCTATGTCCCATTAAGGAGATGCTGCTGCTGTTGTTGTTGTTGTTAGGTGCCATTGAGTTGGTCTGACTCATAGCGACCCTCAGAGGGTTTCCGATAGCTGATTGTTTTTGGGATTGTTTCACAAGTGGGCTGCCATGTCCTCCCATTTTTATGGTGCTGGGGATCAAATCCAGGGCCTCAGAGTGCAGAGTTGCACTCTACCAACTGAGCCAAACCTCAATCCCCTTAAGGAGACTTTAAAAACCTCAACAGCCCCTCCCCATGATAGTGTCCAGTCACCCACAGCTCTCAGCAGTGTCCAGAAATCCAAAAAGTCTATAGTTTGTAGTGTCCACAGCTCTCAGCAATGTCTCAACAGCATCCACAGCATCCTGTAGAAGTCCATAGAAGTCTGTAGTTGTCCAGAAATGTCTGCAGTTGTTCACAGATGTATGGAGACGCTCACAGTCTTGTTTCTGGATCCACATGCTTCCTCACCTCTAACTCCGAAGGGTAAATGCAGCTGTTTGAGAACATTCACTGCTGGATATGCCTGTTTTCTGATTTCTATCTCAGAAAGCAGCCTTTTTCTTTCTCTTAATCTTTCTGTCTCCCTTCTCCTCACAATGGCCTAAATCCCTAACTTGCTCACCCAGTCTTTTTGCCCTACTCTCAGGGAACTCCTCTTTTCCAACTCTAAATAAATTATTCTGTCAGCTCCCTTCTGGGTTCATTTCTAAGTTCTTTTATAAATGTGACCAAGGACCAAGATTTGCTGCCAGCTTCACAGATCCCTCTCTTTGTGCCACAGTATTACCATGTTTCTCTGGTAACAACTGATCAGACATTAAGCTGCTAAAAATGAAGAATTTTTTTGTGATTTTGTTGAGTTTTGACTTTTCTTTCTTTTTTCTTCTCTTTTTTACTTTTCTTTTGTTTTCTTTCCTTCCTTCATTCTTTCTTTCTTTCTTTCCTCTCTTTCTCTCTTTCTTTTCTTTCACAGTACTGGTGGGTTGAACCCAAAGCCTGGCACTGCTAAGCAATTACTCTATCACTGAGACACATCCTCAGCTATTTTATTTTATTTTATTTTATTTTTATTTTATTTTAGGACAAGGTCTTGCTAAGTTACTCAGGCTGTCTCTGGCCTCAAACTTGTAATCCTCCTGCTTCGGTCTCCTAACTCTCAGGGACTATATGTGTGAACCACCATACCTGGTTCTTGTTTATACTTTTCTATATGTTCTGATTTTTCTGAGATAGACCTGTATTTGTTTTGTAATTAGGAGAGACATAAGACACAACAAAAATGTTCTGGGGAAGATTCCTTAGAACAGTAGACACTTGCCATTCCTATGGTCCCCATCTGAACCAATAGGCAAGATGGCTCCTTGTCTGAGCTCTGCCATGGCAGGCTTGCTCTTCTCTGCTTCTCAGTTTCTGTGCCCCTCTTTTATAGGCTGTGCCCCTCAGGATCAGCTCCTGGGAGAATGCTGTGAATTGGCACTACACAGTAGAGAAGGCCCTTGCTTCATCTCCAATTTGGTCTCTACTGCTATTGCATGCTCCCTCCTGAAAGCACTTCACTTATCCATGACTTCCTGAGGCATTAATTCAACACAGTTTAATAAGTATTTATTTTATACAACTTACCTTTCCTCTTTAGTTTAGAAATGTGTGTTTCTATGATATGTGATCAAGTCTATGGGAGTGCCTAGTGAAAGAAAACTTCAAAATTAGATTTTCCTGTCTCTCCTGTTCTCACCAAGCCTCTCAAAATGGTGTGTTTAGAGAGAAGTAGACTTCTCATTTGATTCTGTATCATAAAGATCAGTTTTAAAACCAGAAATAATAGGGCCTATAATAATGAAGCAGACATTTCACACATCTTTGAGGAATAGTTACAAAACACATTTAGAGCATCATCATATTTTTGTGGAAAAAGAAAATCCATATATCAAATATAAAAGAGTGTAGTAGGAAAACCAAATGGAGCTGCTTTGCCCAAGACTGAGTTACCTCCCCAGGAGCTGCCATATACTGGGTGTTGGAGAATGTATAGACACCCTTGTCCCAACTGAGGGCAATGCTAAAATGACCCAGGAGTTGTTTGTTGCTGCATTATAGTGTAACTTCTCCTTCTGCTCAATCCTGTTTCCCTCACTCACAGTCATTTCCCCCAAGTCTAGAATACTCCTGTCTTAGTCCTTTTCATTCTTCTGTAAGAGAATACCTGAAACTTGATAATTTAATTTATAAGCAGAAATTTATTATCCCACAGCCCTGGATAGTGAGAAGTCTAGGGGCAAGGGACCAGCAGATTTGGTGTCTAATGAGGCCATTTTTTTCTTCTAAGATGGCACCCTGCACACTACCAGGATCTTCACATAGTAGATGGTACAAGAATCAAGATTGAGAGCCCACTCCCCTAAACCCTTTACAAAACCATTAAGCCGACTCATGGGGGTGGAGTTCATGACCTAATCATCCCTTAAACACCCCACCTTCTAATACCATTGTGTTGGCAATCAAATTTCAATAGGAGTTTTGGAGATGACAAATATTCAAATCATAGCAACTCCCCAATGAACACCTGCAAACCGTTCTCCATCCAGAGAAATCAGTTTCAAATAGTTCTCAGTGTAGTCTAAGAAAACAGACTTTAAAATGGAATTTGAGATCTGTAACACCAGCTAGCCATTTGGTAATTAAAAGAAAAGTCACTGTGGTAGGTAGAATGCTGACTTTAAAAAGAAGTGAAATTGTTAAAAGTCTCTACCTGTGATGCCTGCAGCCGTAGCTCTGTGGCATCCGATCCCGTCAGATCTCGGAAGCTAAGCAGGGTCCGGCCTGGTTAGTACCTGGATGGGAGACCACCTGGGAACACCAGAAACTGTAGGCTTGGGAGAAGGACCTGGATGCCATGGTTAGGACACTAGTTGGGAAGGATCCTGGCAACACAGGAACCTGAATCTTGAGAAGCGAACATTTGGATATGTTCACTCAAAACCTTGAAACTCACCAGGATACTGTGTTCCTTGAAGTATTATGTTTACCAAGGCAATAAGGAAAGCACTAGTGAGAGGGCCACTAGTTTGTGGAGATGTTCAGGGATGACAATAGTTTGAAGGCCAGTGCTCAGGAGACACCATCAGAGAATTGATCTCTTTGAGAGAAATGGGAATAAGAGGACCCTGAAGTAATTTGGAAGCCTGGTGGAAATGCTTAACCATTGCAAAGCAGCCTGAAGAGCCTTACCAACAGTAAGTTGTGGAAATTGTTAATAAAACATGGCATTCTCAGAGATAACATAGGTAGGGAAACAAGAATAGGTGTGTCCATTCTTTAAAATAAAAACAAACTAAGAATGAATGATCAGGCTAAGGGCAAATGCCCTAATAAAAATTCATAATCCTTTGCCCCATTTCCAGACCTCAGGTAGTTTCCATGCCCAGAACCCACTGCCTGAGAGGTCAGATCCTAAAGAGAAAGGATGCTGCAATATCATGATAAATATATACAATAATTATTTCCCTAGTCATTTCTGCAAAAAGACCTACTATAATTTACTTTGGTAGCCATATAGTAGGAAAGAGAGAAAACCCAGATTTCTGAGGGCTGCTGGGAACATTTCCAAATTGACACAGATACTCAAGTCCAGTGTTAGAATGGGTATTTGTAGTATTGAGACCACAAATGGACTTTGATCCCAGATCAACCTCACAGTAGGTCCACTAATTCCATGGGAACCCTCAAAAGTCATTTTCATAGTCCAAAAATGTATAACTGGAATGGATATACTTAGTAATTTTTTAGATAAAAATTAGCCAGACTATGGAGTAAAAGCCACTCTAATGGAAAAGTCCGAATGGAAACCTCTAATCCTAGCTACCACTCTTATTAAAGATGAAGTAAAAATAATATCACATTCTGTGGGAAATGGCAGGTATTCATGCTGTTTTATGGATATTAAGGATATGGAAGCAGTAGTCCCTTTTATACCCCGACTTCATTCATCAGGCTGGCCTCTATAAAAACAGGCAGGTCCTAGAGTACAACAGTATACTAAGAAAAACTCAAGAAAACAATAGCTCCAATTGCAGCTACCCTTCATATACTGTACCTTTGCTAGTGAAGATTTACGTAGCCTTCATACATGACAGCCAGCCACTTATCTAGAAAATCCATTCTTTTCCATTTTTATTAGGAAATAGCACCAGAAACAGTATATATCTACATCATATATGTGTGTGTGTACATATATACATATATGTGTGTACATATATATATATATTAGTATATGTTTATAGTCTTTCTTGAGAGCCTTGTTAACGTTCCCACCTGAAGTACCTACACATTTTATGACCTAGACCTACAGAACATTGGTCAGCTACACAATGTTAATGGAACAGATGAGTAAGAAGTAACAAATATGTTGGAGGCTTTGGTAAGATGCATGTGCTCAAGAGAATGGGAATAAATCCCAGGACTGACATTAAAAATTCAAACCTCCACCACATTAGCAAAATTTTAAAGGGCTAATGTCATGGGGCATACTGAGACATCCCTTCAAAAGTCAAGAAAAGAATCATTTCAACTCATACTTCCCACTCTGAGGAAGGGACCACAACTCCTCATCAGCCTCTTCATTTTAGAAAGAATGTCTTCTACACTTGTGATTCCTGTTCTAACCCATTTAGTGAGTGACATGGAAGGCTGTCGTCATTGAGTGGGGCTCAAAGTAGAGGAGAAATCTTGTGTTTTCACATGGTAAAGGGATAGAAAGGGAAGAGAGTACTCTATACAACCTCCTGTCCTTTTATAAGAGTACTAATCTCATTCCTGAAGGCAGAGCCCACATGACTTAATCACTTTACAAAGATCCTGTTTCTTATTACAACCAAAATGGTGATTAAGTTTCAACATGGATTTGGGAGGTAACACAAACCAGAACATTCATTGTTCAATTTTTCATGGCACCTTATTTTTGTTATTTATGTGTGTGTGTGTGTGTGTATGCATGTGTGTGTGTGTGTAAATGCTCTTACATCTCTGAGGACATTAAAGATGGTTTTCTTTTATTTTTATTTTGAGAGGTTATTCTTCCTATATAATACTAAGGTAATTTCAGTTGTTTATTTTGATTTCTGCTTTTCATATTAGAAATTTTTTTCCTCAAATGTCTCATTGGTTAAATGCTTATTTTTTTCAATGTCTGGAACCAATATCTTCATGACTTATTAACTGTGAACTTCCCGGCTGGGTGATCTAGGTGGGTCATTTGTTGGGGGTAAGAACTATGTCATTTTCTTCAGATCTGTTACACAGGCTGGTAGATTCCTACAAAAAGATTCTTCCAAAATCTTGTGCAGAGAGTAAAGGCTCTGCTTCCAATATTCTGAAAAGTGGATAGAGTAGATCTGTCAATATATACACACAAGAAATTAACCCACCCATTTCTTTATAGCTTTTGTGCTTTCAGTTGTGCCTGATATGCTCTACTCAAGAATATTTGTTTTACCCTCTGTGGAGAATAGTTCTTCTCTCTGTAAGGAATAATTATTCAAGGGTGTAGCACAAAGATGGTGATTTGGGAATAAAACTACTTTCTAAAAATCTTTCATGATTTGAACATTACACAATGTGTACCTGTTTCAAAGCATCACATAGTGCCCCATAGATATGTACATTTTTTGAGGCAGTGTCTTGGCATATAGTTCAGACTGGCCTTCAATTCACAATCATCCTTCCTCAGCTTCCCAAGTGCCAAGATTACAGGTGTGTGCCACCATACCTGGCCAATAGGTAAAATTTTTATGTGTCAATTAAAAAAATTTAAAGTCATTTAGCATTTAGTATAAAATAAATTTACGCAAGCCAAAAACATTTTGTTTAACAAAACCTGAAAAAAATATTTTGTTAATTACTGTTTAGGGCTGAATTGTGTTTCCCAAAATTTATATGAGGAAGTTCTAACACCTAGAACCTCAGAGTATGGCCATATTCAGAGGCAAGGCCTTTAATGAAATAATTAAGTTAGGACTGAAGACATAGTTCAGAGGTAGAGCATTTGCCTAGCATGTGTAAGGCCCTTGGTTAAAACTGAAGCACTAAAATGAAAGAAAGAAAGAAAGAAAGAAAGAAAGAAAGAAAGAAAGAAAGAAGTGAGACTAAAATGAGATCATTAGTGTGGGTCCTACTCCTTACAAGAAGAAGAAATTTGGACATAGATAAGGAAAGAGGGAAGATTATATGAAGACACAGGGAAAAATGGTTTTCTGCAAGTCAAGAAGACATGTCTAGAATATCTCCTGTCCTCATGGACCCTCAGAAGGAATCAAGCCTCCCTATAAGTTGATCTTGGACTTCTAGTCGCTAGAACTTCAAGAAAATTTATTTCTTTTGTGTAAGCCACCCAGTCTGTGGTAACTTGTTATGGCAAACTAATGCAGTTACTAATCTCTTTAATATAGTTAGTAAAACAGGAACAAATAGGAAATATAATGGAAAGCATAACAAAAGTGTGATAAACATTAAAAATTCAAATAGTTACTCCTGGTTGGGGAGAGAGACAGAGTTGAGATTGGGAATAAATATGGGGAGTTTCAAAAGTATTGGCCATTGTCAGATTCTGCAGAAGGAAACCCTAACATAAGAATTTGAGTCCAAGTAGCTTATTTAAAGGGTTATCCTAAGAAACACTGGTAAAGAAGTGTGGGAGACAGAGGCAAAGAAAGGCAAGCATGTGTGTGCAGGCTGAGTTAATATGCAAGTTACTATTGTGGGTACCTGGGGCTAGATTTCACTATGGACCACTTGAAGACTTCATAAAATACACCTTGAAGTTAGTTGTCTTACTTAAAGCAGCAAAGCTTGAGATTTATCCACCAGTTCATATACATTACTAATTAAGAGCTGTTCCTATGGCCTCAATTCCCTGGTATTTCTAGTATGACCTGCCTCCAGTACCTAAACAAGTTTCTAAGGCCAGAGTAATGCTCACAGGTCAAGCAACTCAAGTGCTTAGAGGAGATAGCCATTAGTGCCCTATGGAAACAGTGATTGCCAAAGGGACACACCTGCTATAGTACTACTCTACTTTTTAAATTGGGGTTGGTTAAAATTATACAATAGTTATTGTGTTATGCTTAGTATTGTGTATGTATAAAATTATTCTTTTATGTAAAAGCTAGTGTTAAAAAAGTATTAAGTAGCCAGGTGCAGTGTTGCATGCCTGTAATCCCAGCACCTCAGGAGATGGAGGCGGGATCACAGGTTTGAGGCCAAAGGCAGCCTGGCTAGTTTAAAGGGACCCTGTCTCAAGATAAAAAATAAAAAAGGGGGCTGTGGGAGCAACTCAGGGGTACAGAGCTTGCCCAGTATGCGTGAGGCACTAGGTTCAACCCTCTAGCATCATACACACACACACACACACACACACACACACACACACACACACACACTCACACAAAAAAAAAACCTAAACATGTATATATTCTTTGAATTGCTATTTTATTCCTTCTAAGGTGCTTGTTAGAATATATACCTTAAGCAAGGTCTGGTGGTGGATGCTTGTAATTCCAGAGACTCGGGAGACTGAGGCAGGAGGATTGCTAGTTTGAGGCAGAGGCAGCCTGTAAAATTTAGCTTGATCCTGTCTCAAAAAAAAAAAAAAAGTAAAAAATGAGCTAAGGGTGCAGCCTGGTGGTAGATCACTCGCAATATATGCATGAGGCCCAGGGTTTTCAACCTCAAAATACCATTAAAATGAATGAATGAATGAATGAATGAATGAATTAAAAAAAGAAATATAGATTTCATATGTGTTCATTTTCACTGACATTCTACTCAAGTGAAGCAATGAAACTATAGTTTCCTTGGTGTCACTGGGCCCTAAATTATTCTTTAAACAAGTAGTATTTTCACTGTAAGAGTTTCACTCCAAGAGGGTTATTGTAATTCAGTTTAAATATGGTCTTTTATGTAGCATCAGGAATTAATTTTCAAGAACTCTTTGTATGGTATAATTAAGAAAACAGCATGGCATGAAGTGCAATTTTATTAGTGTGTTTGCTTTTGTTTATATGGATCAACTTTATATAGTACGATTTTAGCATTTGGGGCTCCAGAGGTCAAATGGCATGGGCTAATGCACTTCATTGGATTATAATTAATTCTAATCTCAATCATGCTATTTCAAGCAGATGCAGGTCTATAAAATCTTCCATAGTGAGGCTAGGGTGTTACAGGTTATGCTATTAAGCCAAATGCATTCTAGGCTTTGCTTATGGAGCAGGGTCATTCAACAGACCAAGGCAATGGCAGCTGACAAATTGGTTATATTTTACAGAACAATATACTGCATTAGACTTAAGGGAGAAACTTGCTAATTCGTACTTGGTTACACAAATATGCCAAAGATGACTTAAATTTATTTTAGAGAATTATAATTGACCATTCAAGTTCATTGGAGCAAATAGCACTATGTGAAATAAGCTAAGTAGATCTAAAATATTTAGCGCCTATATTATATCTTTAATAAAACAGCTTTAAATTTTTTTGAAACATTTTTTTCAGAAGACAGGTATCATGTCACATGCCTGTAATACCAGTGATTAAATAAGCTGAAGCAGGAGGATGTTAGGTCCAAGGCCAAAGGCAGCACGCACAACTAGCAAGACCCTGTCTCAAAATAAAAAATAAAAATGGGGTTGGGGTGTAGTTCAGTGGTAAAGAATTTGTGTAGCATGTCTGAGGCCCTGGATTCAACCCCTAAATAGTGTAAAAAATTGTTTACAAGGCTAGAGCTGTGGTTTAGTAATAAGATGCTTGCCTAGCAAGGCCCTGGATTCAATTCCCAACACAGGAAAAAAAATCTTTTCAAACTTTTCTGATAAAACAACTCAAAACCTACAATGACATGTATATCTGTATTTCTCTTAATCCTCTCTTAAACAACTACCTCCAAGGTAGCTTAAGGATAATAAAAATACTTTACAAAGAAACTCACAGTATATTAGTTGGAAGATCCTTAATTTTTCTCTGAACATGACCAGGCTGATCAATCTACCTCTGATGGTGGGTTTCTATTTACATTGACAACAAATTCATTGGAATAAGCTATTTCAGGATAACTCACAAGGGTTAAATCTACAGAGATACAAAGGTGAAAAGAGAGGAACTGGCAACATAATATGCATTGAAGTCTATTTCCAATAGTGATTAAGAGAAAAATGCACTGTCAAGTCCTTAAATTTTACATGTCAATTTTTGTTTAGGGTCAACTTGATGAGATAGACTTCCTTAGTATCTCCTTTGTATAACTGTAAGCTTTTCCATTTCACAGTTAGTGTAACTATTAAAGTAGATTAATAATTGGCACTTGAACATTGTCTTTACTCTTCACACATAAACCCAATAGATAGATGGATGGATGGATAAACAATGGGTGAATGGATAAGTGGAAATATGTAATTTAAATGGGAAATTATGACTGAAAAATTTTGTCCTGGTGAAAGATAAAATCAAAAAGTAATTTGCATTTCAGTTAAACTTCATAAATTTTGCTTGTTCAACTTATTGTTAGAGAAGGATGGTTAGAGGAGTGGATAGATAAACAGATAGTGAAAGGTCAACTTATTAAAGATAGTAATTCTAAATTAATTTGTTCACTTTACAGGAAAATGATTTAAGAGGCAAATTCCTATTTAAAGGATAGAAATATTCATTGGAAACAAATTTGAATGTCTGGTTGACTGAGGCTGTTAAGATAATTTATCTGTATTTCAAAGGTTGTTCTTCCATATAGATAAGCTAACAGAAAAGAGAATTCTATGTCCTGATGGCCTTCGAGATACCATATTCATCCTGGCATCAATAGCCTCTCCTGTCAATTCTATGACAACTACATAGAGGTTCCCTTTTCCGTGGTTCCCTTTTCTCCAAACTCACCTTCACCATCTTAGTTTTAGTCCTCATTTCTCAGTGAGGTTATAGTAATACCTAATGATCTGTCTCCTCCAATGGGTCCCTCGAGTCTCTCCTTCATTTTTCACCAAACTACAAATCTGATCAAATTAATATGTGTATGTATCTATGCATACAAACACATATGTTGTTGTTAGGTGTTTGCCGAGTTGGTGTCTGACTCATAGCAACCCTAGGGACAACAGGCAAAACACTATTGTCAGTGCTTCTCTGCTATTCATAGGGTTTTCAATAGCAGATTTTTTTGCGGGGAGGGGAGTGGGTTGCTGGGTCTTTCTCCCAAGCCTACAGCACCTGGTGTTCCCAGGTGATCTCCCATCCAAGTACTAGCCAGGCCTGACCCTGCTTAGCTTCCAACATTTGATGGGATGGGATGCCACAGTGCCATGGCTGCAGGCAACATTGTGTATGTATATGTAAATATAAATATATAAACACATGTATATCCACATAAGTATATATAAAAACATAAATATATTTAAAATGGAACAATCATATGTAAGTATTGTAGCAACTATGTTCAGTTGGTGGGATTAAGAACACTTGATACAATTATTTTCCTTATTATATCTTTTGATACTTTCTAAGTAATCTACACTATTGACTGCTCATTAATCTATAATTTTTGGTTATTTAAAAATATAGGGAATCTCAGTATGTATTCCAGTGATCCCAGTGACTTGAAGCAGAGGCAAGAGGATTGTGATTTTGAGACCAGAGATAGCCATGTAACTTAGTGAGAACCTGACACAAAATAAAACAATAAAAAATGGGCTGGGGTGCATCCCAGTGATAGAGCACTTGCAAAATATGTGCAAGGGCCTGGATTCAACCCCTAAGGACCACACAAAAAGGGGGAAATATCTAATGAATGAGAAAATTTTCATAAAATTTTTAGTTTCTAAAATGTTTACAAAAGCAATATATGTAGTATGATACCATTTATTTGTGTAAAATGTATTTTGATATAAATGGTGTGTGTACACACACATCATTTACATAAAATAGACATGTGCATATATACTATTTGGTATACATGTATATGTGCATATATACTGTGAGGTATATATGGATATATTTTACTGTTCATATATATACACTGTGAGGGGTATGTGTGTGTGTGTGTGTGTGTAAATGCTAGCATTGACTACTTTGGGTGGTAAGGGTTTGGATAATTTTCACTTTTCTTTGTGCTTTAGATTTATTTTCAAAATTATTTACAAAGAAAATATATATCCATGATAGTCTTCCTGCTAAGTATGATTCTCTGTGGCAAGAATGTAAAGCTATGCTTTTTAAAACTAGTGATAGTTTTAATTTGGCAACATCATTCTTTCTCTTTAGTATAGAAATTTATTTCATTTAATCAAAGAGCCAATGTCTCATATAGTATTCTGCCAACTAGATAGTTTTGGAGCCAACTACCTGCAATTAACTGTCTTTTAGTGGGCTTACAAATGGAGACTTCTCAGTTAAGCTGAAAAGTAGGCAAGAAGTCAAAATATTATACAGGATCTTGTGCCATAGAAGAAGACAATGATGTACAGTTCATTATTAAGTAACATACGATGTGGGCAAATACTGATATTCTGTTCCCAAAGTAGGAAAGGATATATGTTGAACAAGTAAGTGGGTAAAAGAATTAATAGAAGTAAAGAAATTAATAAATTTGTGACAGATAAGGACAGATAAGGCATGAATTGCATGGGTTGTTACTTGATGGTGTATTCCTTTTGTGAAGTAACATGCAGGCCATCTGTTGAAGACAAAGGTAAAAGGCTCTAGAATGATTAAAAGGTAGAGCCCTTGTCATGAATGCAGAAGGAGCTGATTGAGATACACATAAGTCTTGCTGGGCAGGGCAAATGATTAGACTGGGACTAGAAAACATGAACGTGAAGTTAGCACCTTACACAGCAGGAAAAAAGTGTGGATGAGCTCTTTATTGTCAAGAGGATATTGATTGGGTAGAAGATGTAAACAGAGAAAGTAGGGCTCCAATTTGAGAGAAAATAGAGACAACAACTGACTGAAGTTCTCTCTATGTCAAGAAATAACGTCGTGGGTGAAAATTAAGGATCTGAGAGAATAGAAAACTGTGATTTTAGAGTGACAATGATAAATTTCACAGCTCAAATGATGACAAATCACAGGACATGGGCTTAGACTTACGTGGGTAAAGCACAGAAGTAAAGGTTGTAAGATATGTGGTGTGTTAAGGAACTGTGAGCCCACAGTCACAGGTGGCTTATCCACATGGAGATTGAGGTCACCCACGATGGTAGCAGGACACAGAGGATGATGGCAAGCCAGGATTTTTAGTGACGGGCAATAGATAATGCTAGATAAGGGTGGAGAGTAGTTAACAAAGATAGACGAGAGTAGATGGTAGATAATAATGATGAGATAGGCTGGACGGTAATAGAGCCAAGTGGAAGTGGAGTCAAAGGGAAAGATTTTCTTCCTTCTCTTTCTTTCTTTTTCTTTTTTTTTTTTCTTTTTCTTTTTTTCTTTTTCTTTCTTTCTTTTGAAAAAAGCAGAAATATAAAGGTTTGTATGCGGTGGTGGGGATCTGTGATAACTCAAACCCATTCTTTTCTATCTCTTTTCTATCTGTAGTATGGGGCTCTTAGAGGATGAGCAACCTCCTATCTACATTGCTTAAGAAAACTCATCATTCTGGGAATAGACTCAGATTACAAAAAAAAAATTCTTCATGCAAGATAATGATCTTGCCAGGGCCTGGTGGCATGTGCACTTGGGAGACTAAGTCAGAGGATCTCAAGGTCAAGCCCAGCTTGAGATGCACAGTGAGACTTTGTCACCTTGTCTCAAAAAAAAGGAAAATCATTCAACTAATACATGTGAACCACTTAAAATGACTATTTTGTTATTAATGAGAATTGGCAAACCATGCTCACCATTATATGATACACCTCTCCTGCATGCCGTTCAACTACTATAGTCTTTTTGAAAGAACACCAGCCCAGCCATCTATCTCATGTACAAAATATGAACCAAAGTTAAATACATCTTAATATTCCTAAAATTTAGAAGCTAATAACTGAAACACAACAGAGTAAACTTTGTTTGGGGCAAACTTTAGAATGCTCCTCATTATCCATTCACTGCTAGAGATTTGGCAACAATGTTTAGACTTTCTTTTTACTCCTTCTATCTGCTCTTCTTTTCTTAGAGACCTCTGCTTTGCTTTGACATGTAAAAGGTAAAACAACTTGGGATCACAAAACAGAGTACATACATTCTGAGGTGATTACAAAATGCCTGAAAATGCTGTTTCTCATTTATGATATATTCTAAGTCTCTAGTATTATCAGAGCAGAAAATAAAGCTAAGTCTGCACTCAACTGGTTGGCTTGACATTATCATTAGTAGGAAAGGTCTATAGGGAAAAGGTTATATTGACTCATAGGTCTTGTGTAGCCTTTTCTAGGTAGAGTCCAGGTAAGTGAAAAGAATTGGGAAACTGAAGAGTAAGGAAGCTGGAGAAGAAAAGAGCATAATTAAAAATATCATCTGGCCATTAGCCAAAAATCTAATGATATCACTTTACAGAGATCATAGGGCTTCCAAACTGACTTGAAATTAGGTCTGACCACTGATAAGAGTTAACATGCCAATTCTGTTTAGCAGGTTTATGTGAGTCCAAGTACTGTTTGCTTTCAAGTCATCCTTTCCTGATCCTTCTGAGAAGCTTAAAGAGACCCAGTGAAAGGATGAAGTCATGTTTGAGAGGCACTATCAGATGAACAATGGCAAAAAGCTATGCAAATTTTGTCTTTTCCACCTTCCTACTTGAGCTAACCACTTTTATTTCAATGGTTTTGAGGTGAGGTGGGAAGATGTATTCCCAGAGGGTGCTATAACAGGACCCTGTCTTTAAAAGGCAAATCTAAAGCATCCGCAGGCCCAAACAGATCACTACTGCCATAAAATACTTAAATAACTTTTAGGATATTTTCTAACAAACATCAAAAATTATGAATTTTCTTCACAAAGTAGCAAAGTAATTTGAGACCTGGATACGTCTAAAATATTGGTACTGCTATTGAATTTCCTTTCACAGACAATGAGGAGATTTAATAAGATTTATTGAGTGTCTACTATCTATCACCTGCTCAAATGGGTGCTTTACACAATTGGTTCAATAAATCCTATGTATCAATTATTATTATTATCATTATTATTACTATTATTATCTGAAATGAGGCTCAGAGAAGTTGAATAATCTGACTGAGGTCATGCACATTAATGAGCATAGTATTACAGTATTAAAACTCAAGACAGTTTGGTTCTAAAGCACTTGCTCTTTTCTATACATCACATTTCTATTTTGGTGACCAGATATCATTATTTTTGTAATCTAAAAAAAAAGAAAGATTGGATCCATCATCCATAGGCTTCTAAATTCAAGAATCATTGTAAGTAGTGGATTATAGAAAGACTATTTAGGCATATGCTTAGAGCAATCATAAAGTTTTCTACTCTCCAAGTTGAAATTATACTAGGATGCTGGTTCCTGAAAGATAAAGTTTCATTATCTTTGGCCAAAGAGAGAAACAAAGACAATATAGCCAATTTTATTAAAGTTATGAATGTAAAGTATTTCACACCATTATAACATCCACCTTGATGTATTTTCTTTTTTAAATGAAATAATGAAGCAAGTAGAAGGTAGTTTTCTTTTTAATGTGCTTACTTGATAGAATAAAAATAGCACAACTCTACTGAAAAAGTGCTGCTCAATAGACACAATGAAAATTTTTAAATGTGATCCTCTTCCAGAATGTCCTGTTTAAATTTGTTAGATACATCTTCCCTGACTCTGAATGCAATCTTAGACAGGACTTAAAGAGTTTTTGCTGATCCTCAGTTAAGAAGATGTTCTTTGGACACATTCTTCAATAATAATAATCTCTTTTTAGTAATTAACATCTCAAGATTAGTTAATGATCAAGACTCTATTTAATACTTTCCTAGCTCAGGCCAAAGCCAGGGTAGAAGGCTGTGGTGGAGGAAAGGAAAGATGTGACCTTCTCTTTTTATTTTTCTAGCCACCCACTCTGTCTCTACCCCACACAAATACTGAGCTATTCTTTCTGGCTTTATCAGCTTTTGGGATAAGAGAGAGTGAAAGTAAAGCAAAGGAATGATTTAAATTAATGGCACAGCTAACATCTGGATGTTTTCTCTGGTGTTTAACACTGAATCTCTCTTTAATAAGAGTCTTGTTTTACCACTGTTATGGTTTAAACCAAGAGACATGTGCTTAAACACGTGGTCTCCAGTTGCTAGCCCTGTCTGGAGAGGTTATAGAACTTTAGAAAGTGGGATCTAGCTCCACAGAAATGAGCACTAGGGGCAGACTTTTGGAGGTTTTGAATTGTTCTCTGCTTCCTGCCCTGTGATGTCATAAGGTTGTCAGCCAGAAGCCCTGATGCCACTACCAACATGTCTTCCCTGCTGACATAATGGACTTATTCATTGTAAATGCCAGATACACTTTTTCCTCCATAAGTTTGTTTTGGTTGTTTTTCTGCTACAGTGATTACAGCTAACATAGAAAACTGGTACTGGAGAGTGCAGTTGTTGCTGTGAAGAAATCTGAATCATGTGGTTGTAAAGCCATTGGAACTTATTTGTGGGCAGAGTTTCCAGGAATTTGGAGTGGCAAGTGAGAGAAGCCCTGAAATGCTGAGAGCAGAGATTGAGGGGTGGTTCTTATGGGAGTCAGGAAGACCAGAATGCCAACAGAGATGGATTCAGGATTCACAGGGTTTCACAGGAAAATGAGCACTCTTTTGGGCACTGGACTAGAAGCAATTCATATTGTATTCTGGAAAAGAGATTGTGTGCATTCTGCTTTTGCCCTAAAGACTTGAGGCTGAATTTAAAAGTAATAGACTAGGTAAATTGGTGGAGGAAATATTGAAAAGACATGATGTTAAGGCTATATCAGTTATTGCTTGTCTTGCTTCATTTAGCCAGACTTATAATGAAAAATGACAGAACTGAAGGATCTTAAAAATGTGCAGTTAAAAGAGGGGAAAAAACCTGGAGCTTGTCTAAGGTTACTGCAGACAGGCTGGTTCAGGCCAGAAGGCCTTAACTGTTAAAGAGATAAGCCAAAGAAAATGGAAGCCTTGACACTTTTACTGAGAAAACAGAAATTCCATCAGGGCACAGAAGGGACTGGCCAGATTCTTCTCATTTAAGGCCTGAAGGCATGAAACAAAAAATCCATTTGAAGGGAGAGTGTCTGAAAAGTGAATGCCTTCAGGACACCCTGATGAAAGGGGGATTCCCAGGAAAATGGCCTGGACAAAAGGCCACCATTGCAGCCATAGTCCAAAAAGGGCCCATCTACCTCTTGAGCTAGCAGCAACCCTTGGCGACAACCATGTGGTGCTGGTTTGCCAGGTGTGCACAATGCAAGAGTTAAAGGTTTTATGATGGCTGTCAGTGAGGCTTCAGAAGACAGCCAGGACAGGCAATGTATGCTAGAGTCAGTTACTCTGTAGAGAGCCCCCAAATGACTGACTGATGAAGCTTTAAGGATGGAACCTATGTAGCAATGGAGCCCTAGGGATGGTGAAGGTACCAGCACAGTTAAACATCTGCCATCTGCTGAGGGAAGTTGCCTGCCAGATATGGAGCCTAACCAGGAGGGCTATAAGCAAATGTCACGGACAGAGAGTCAGAGCCACCTAAGCATCCTGGAGTCTAGATGATGCCAAATGCCACATGTAAGACATAGCTGCCCGACCAAACCCAACAGGATTTGTCTAGCACAATATTGGTTTTGCTACAGGTTTATCTTTCATTTCTGTGCCCCCATTTCTACCTTTTAGAATGGGAATGCTTACTCTCTGCCAGGATATGTTCAAATATGTAAACTGATTTTTGTTTTTTAGGGGCCAACTGCTAAATTTGCCTTGAGTCTCAATGGAAATTTGGACTTTGAACATGGTTGAGGCTGTTAAGGCTTTGGGGACTTTTAAGTTGGACTAAATGCCTTTTGCATTAAGATATGGCCATGGAACTTTGGGGGCCAAGGGTAGAGTATCATGGTTTAAATCTGAATGTCTACCAAAGGCCATGTGTTTAAATGCTTTGTTTCTACCTGGTGATGCTGACCTGGAAGGTATAGAACTTTGGCATGCAAGATCTAGCCTGGCAAAAATGAGCCACTGCAAGTGGGCCTTTGGAGGTTTTTACCTGGACCTGCTTTGCTGGTCCATTTTTTCCTCTTGTTCTGCGACGCTATGAGGGCATCTCATACAGGCCCTGGTGCTGCTACTACCATTTCTGCCCTGATAGCATTATGGACTGTTTCTCTATCTGTAAGCCCCAAATAAATGTCTTCCTCTATAGGTTTATTTTGATTGTTTTATCTGCCACAATAATGAAAGCTAATATATCCTGTAACCTCTTGAAATTTTGCTCAGAGGCCTTTCAAGATAAAAATAAAAACCTAATGAGTACTTACTGTGTGTCATACACTGTACCAGGTACCAAAATATTCATTCAAATTGCTGATAACCCTGAATGCAATACAAAGGATATATTAGAAAATAAATTTTCAGACAAGTACCACGTGTTCTCTCACACACGTGGAAGCTAAAAGATATCAATCTAAATGTAGAATAGCAATTACTAAAGAGGTTGGGGTATGTGCAGAGGAAAAGGTGCGATAAGCAGAGTCTGGATTTAGTTATGCATGTTGTATGCATACATCAAAATATCACACTAACCTCCATCAATATATAATTTATACATGTTAATCAAAACTAAAATGTTAAAAAATGAAGTACTGGTATGTATGCATTGAAAACATTATGTTCAATGAAAAAATTCACACATAAAATGCCATCTATTGTACCTATTGGATAATTCTATTTGCATGAAATGTCCAGAAAAAGAAAATCTGCAGAGAAGAAAGTGAATGAGAGGTTGATGGACTGAAAATAGGGGAATAAAAAGTCACTGAATAATATGTGTAGAGTTTCTTCTGGGGATGATAAAACTATTGTGGAATATGATAATGGTGATAACTGCACACTATTTTGAATATAACACTTTAAATCAGTTACTGTATTGAATTTCAATGGCACCTAATAACAACAACATATTGAATTTTATGTTAGTTTTATCTTAATATAATCAGAATTTTAGTTCCAACAGTCACATTAACTTTACCTTTTGTCAATTGTTTTGGAATAAAGTCTTACTTCACAAGGCAATTGCCACTGTAAAAGAGGGATAGGTCATTAACAATCTCATTTCCCAGGTGTTTTTGATATATGTTGTAAATAATGTTAGCTCCAATATAGTGTGCACTTTGATTTTGTAAGTAGAAAACTATATTCATACAGCACACATTCTAATTCTTCAAATAAATATCCTAAAAATTGTAGTTTAAGGTAGAGTAGATTTGCTTTACCAGGTTTTAGTTCAGATGAATCTAAGGCTATATGAGGAAATTATGTAAAGAGAAATTAAAGTGGCTTGGCATTAGCTAGGTGAACTCTTGAGCTTTAAACTTCCACATCATAGTATAAAATTGGTTCTAAGATAAGAAGGAGAATAAATTCTCTCATAAGAATAGGACTGAATTTGTGCTTGTGTACAGGAAGATTCAATTGAGATCATGGCATTTGATGGTAGTTGGAAAGTAAACCAGAATGAGAATTATGACAAGTTCATGGAAAAAATGGGTAAGGATTTTATTTTTATAGTGGCTCTTTGTTTTCTCACAGATATTTTTCTAACTTAGGGAATTGCTCCTCATGTGGTGAGGATCAAGATGTGTGGTGGTTCAGAGAAGGAAAGACCATACTCCCATTCCCTTTGTTAGGAAGAATACATTGCCTCACTAGAGGAAGGAAAGATTCTCTGAGTGCTATTCTCTGAAACATAAAAGATCAGGACATGTTTCCTTCACTCTGTAACTGTTACTTGTACCTATATAATTTTAAATGTACTTGTTTGTTTGTTGGCTTAGAGAAAGAAGATGGTAGTGTATAATGATAATTCCCAAATTTTGAAATATTGAATTATAATGGATGGAAAAGCAAAAATCATAATAAGAGTTCTATCAGAATTCACTTTGAATGAAGTAGATTTAATTCTCTGCTCTGACTTATGATGAAACTTTAGGAATAACTTTCAAAATGCTACATATTTTCTTTGGAGAGGTTTAACTGTTTCGTAAATTTGCACTAATGTTCTAGCAGCCTATACACTCTACAAATTGGGCAAACAAACTTGTGCCATTCTCAAAATAAAAATTTATATTTGTTGTCTCCTATAGTTTACAGATTCCAAGTTTATGTTTATGGAATTTGTACATTCATGTAATAATGAATTTGGCAATAAAATTTGCTAATTTTTCTGTTTTGGGTCACTCAAAAAAAGAAGGAAATAACTATGAAATTCAAACGTTAAGTCAAGCTGGGAATGGTGGTACACAACTGTAATCCCAGCACTCTAGAGGCTGAGACAAGAGGATCATGAGTTTGAGGCTAGCTTAGGTTACGTTCTGACACTGTGTTTCAAAAACAAATAAAATAAAATAAATAAAAACTTATTATGGAAAGCATAGTGGTATAAAAAAACAATAGTGAGCATGCAGAAATGAACTTTCATTTATTCATAAATATATGAATATAAATTATAGTACTTCATTTGACATTTCTGGAATTTTATTACTTAACACTGAAACAAAATATTTATTAAACTTACTAAAATTACTCAGCTCTAAGATGCCACAGGCCTGCAGCGGTACCACTGTGGCATATGATTCATCGGATCTCAGAAGCTAAGCAGGATTGGACCTGGTTAGTAATTGGATGGGAGACCACCTGGGAACACCAGATACTGTAGGTTTGGGAGAAGGACCCAGCAATCCGCTCCCAAAAATCAACCCACCATTGAAAATACTATGAATAGCAGAAAAGTACTGACAATACTGTTTTGTCTATTGCACATAGGGTTGCTATGAGTTGAATATGACTCCACAGCACCTAATAACAGCAACATGTAATTTTGATTTTATGTTCTCCAATCTCTTTCCTTTTGCAGGTATTAACATGGTGAAAAGGAAGCTTGCAGCTCATGATAATTTGAAACTGATAATTACACAAGAAGGAAATAAATTCACAGTCAAAGAATCAAGCAATTTTCGAAGCATTGAAGTTGTTTTTGAACTTGGTGTCACCTTTAATTACAGTCTAGCGGATGGAACTGAACTCAGGGTAAGAAATTTTTTATAAGCAATATATTTTTTATTTTTCTAGCCAATACTAAAGCAATCTGTTTTATATAATTAGATGGTTTAATTCATGCAAGTATCCTTCATTTATTGAAAAAGCTAATAAAGTCTTCTCACATTGAATATTCCACAAACTGGCAGGATATTTAAAAATAATGTTTCTGTTTTCATACACATCTGTGAAGAATCTAAATTGAACAGTAATCATTAGAAAAATATCCTTCAAATGACTGAGTATAAATCTATTCACAAAGAAATTTAAAATTTAGTGCTTTCAACTTTATGTATTGGCAGCAACAAACAGGCTTTTAGAGTTAGGAAATTAAATATAATAGCCATTTAATGTGTATTGAAATAATAAATTCAAGTTAATGAATAATTAACTAAATACAAAATCTTAATGCTACTCTGTAGGTCATTCTGAATGCACGTTCTTAGATTTAAAATAAAAAATTTAGGAAGTTATTTTTTTCCACCAATTAAAAAGCTAGCCTGAGTTTTTCTAATTAAATAAAGTATGCCACTCATCTGCCTTAAAATTCAGCATGCAAAAATTATCAAGGGAGGTATGCATAATACTTACCAACATATAGTCTGGAGCTCAGTAGCCTATGTTCAATCCCAGTTCTGTGATTTGGGGTGATGTACTATGTCATCTCAGTTTCCTTAGCTGTAAAATGGAAAACACCATCCTTCATAAGGTCACTGTGATGATTAAATGGAAAAGAGAATCTATAGATCTCAAAATGATGTCTAACACATGTAAAACCCTGAGAAATGATGCTGTATTATTATTATTATCGTTGTTGTTGTCGTTGTCGTTGTTGTTGTTGTTGTTGTTGTTATCATGTAGGGGACCTGGGACCTGGAGGGAAATAAGCTTATTGGAAAATTCAAACGTATAGATAATGGAAATGAACTGAATACTATCCGAGAAATCATAGATGGCAAACTAGTCCAGGTGAGTTGTAAAAATGATTTAGAACTATTTTTCAAAATAAAAAAATGATTGAATAACAACAATATTTTTTGTCCTTACTGACTTATACCTTTAGTAAATAGATTATTCCTTTTTTTCTTATAAACTTTACTGATTTAAAAAGTAAAGATATTGCCAGGTGTGGTGGCACACGCTTGTAATCCCAGCACTGAGGCAAAAAGAAGATCAGTCCAAGGGCAGAGGCAGCCTATAGAAGTTGGCAAGATCCTGTCTCAAAAAATTAAACTAAATTTAAAAAGGGTTAGGTGTGTAGCTCAATAGTAGGGTACTTACCTAGCATCCACAAAGCCCTGGGTTTAACCCCCTCAGTACTGAAAAACAAAACCCTATTTATTGAATTTACATATATGTCATAAACACCAATGCATATTTTAACTGAAATGTGAAGGGCAACAACCCAAAATGTGTTTTTAATGAGTGCATCCCCTATCTGCACAAAGCATTGCTATCCAGTGCAAGAAAAAATAGTATAGATTCAAAGCTATAATACTATTATTTTTCTTAATTTAGTTTTATATATTAATAATACATTCTTTTATGTTTGTCAATACCTTTCAGACATACACATATGAAGGTGTAGAAGCCAAGAGGATCTTTAAAAAGGAATAATCATGGTTCATGAGACATAGTGCAGAATACAAATGGATGGAAGACCTATAATGTACCAAAGTTGCTTTCCTCTTTCCATCAAGTATAAGGTTACTGCCTGATTAGCCCTTTTTATAAACATTTGTATATTTCTGGTCTTGTCAAAGCAAAAGAAGTAAAGGATAATTAGGACTTAATTTGTTTTATATTCTTTAAGATATACATTTATTGGTGTTTTAAAAGAATTTGCAACATTTTTAAAAACAGAAAAATAAATGTAATTCTCACATTGCTTTATAAATACTTTATATTGCTTTATATTGCTTTATAAATAGTCCTTCTTTAAAAAAAATGTGACATGCATTGATAGACTGTTTTTCATTTGTTTTTGCTCTTACATTTGGTAAACTGAAAACACCAGCTGCTTAAGGGGATGTTTTTAAAATCTTGCAGTGGTTGTAAATTAATTTCCTTGGTAACATCTATTATTATTAACATCTATTACTATAAAAATAAAATATACTCAAACAGAAAACTTAGAAATAAGAAAAGCAAATGCAAAACAAATATTTCCACAATCTTACAATCCAGAGATAAGCACCACTTTGAGAAACAGATTGGAATCTTCATTGACATCCTCTTACTCCTCTTTTCTGGGTTTGGATATTTCACCGTACATATACTTTGAATAATATAACAAGAGCAAAATAATGGACTAAATCCAAAATTTGTGCTGTATTTTCTATACCATATATGATTCTCAGGCCTAGCTGAAAATCAGGATCAATTGAAGAACAAAACCTGCAGTTTTAATCTCTCCTGTCAATCTACTAGATCAGAATCTCTGAGAATAAAAACAGAAAACTTACTGGTGATTCTGATGCAGGATGTCCACTAACCAGTCTTTGGGAACCACTGGACTATCAGACATCAAGAATTTTAACTGTTTCTCTTTCTCCATCTTTCCCTTTTTGTCCTCCTCCCCCTCCTTCTTTTCTTCTTCCTTTTTTCCTCCTCTTTCTCCTTCTCCACCTCCTCCTCCTTCATCTTCTTTTTCATAAACACTTATACTACCAGATTGCCAAGAACCAAAAAGTTTCTTTTTTACTCATTTTCTTACATGAGGTACTATTTTATGTGCATGGAGCAACTGCATTTTAGCAGAGTGTATTAGTGAGGTGGAGGAAAGCATTTGCAAACCTGTGGACCTTTGTTTTGATGAATTCTTTTTCATACTGATGTAGATAACAGTTAACATCTACCTAGTTCCTACTATGGGCCCCACCTTCTTCTAAGTGGTATATACTGAAAGATGCACTACAATATGTGAAAACATATTTGAGTGCATGATGTAAATGAATAAATTAGAGAATATGTAATCTTTTATAAAAAACAAAATTTAAATTCATTGTTCACTTTGTAACTTCATAAACAGTAATTACTTAATTTTCATGAGTTTAGCTCAGTTAGCAGGGTGCTGCTTGGCACTGAGGCCCTGAGTTCAATCCCCAGTACCACAAAAATTGGAGAAGGATATGGCAGCCCACTCCAGAAACAATCCCCAAATAATCAGTCATTGAAAACCCTGTGAGTGTCATTATGAGCTGGACTTGATAGCACATAACAACTTATGTGCCTTTTTTCCATAAAGTTTCAATGTACTTTTACTTCTCTAATGTCAGTTGTCTACATATATGAAAGCCTGCAGTTGTAGCACTGTGGCATCCTATCTCATCAGATTTTAGAAGCTAAGCAAGGTTAAGCCTAGTTAGTACTTGAACGGGAGACCGCCTCAGAAGACCAGATACTGTAGACTTGGGAGAAGGACATCACAGGCTACTCACTTCCAAAAATCAATCTGACTTTGAAAACCCTATGAATAGCAGAGAAGTACAGACAATAGTGTTTCACCTCTTGTACGTAGGGTTGGCTATGAGACAGATAACAACTTGATGGTACCTAACAACAACAACAACATATATGAAATAAGAAGAGTGCAGGTTTTAATCTCATTTGAATATGCACAGACTAAGGCACAAATAAATTATGTCCATGATGAACACAGAATTAAATGTAAGTCTTGACTTTCAGTCTAGCACTTTATGATCTATGCTATTACTCAGTTTGTTATAAACAAAAATATCTTAAGAAGAAAATTCCCTTAATTCTTTAGTGACACTCAAGAATAGCAGTCCAAATGAGTCAGGTCAACCTTTAAAATAACAGCAATTTAGTGGTTATACATTTTTCTATTTCTAGTCTCATTGCAGACTTTATTCACAGTTTGTATCCTTCTAGTACTGAATTTTCACTATGTGTTAGTATTGGAGAGCAGCCTATTATTTGCTAAGTGATTGCCATTTCAATAACCCCTCTTTAGGACACCTGGTCTCATCATTGTGCCTCTCTGCTTGACCAAGAGGATTTCTGACTGGAGAGCACTCAGTCTAGCATAATTTGGCAAGCTTTTAGGAATAACAATGCCTAACTGCACCTAGAAAAACTCTTTTTGGGGGGTTTCAATTTAAGAAATATACTATATTGAGGTTGACCGGGAGAGGTCAACCTCAATGTAAACAGCACAACTTTATTAGGATGATGGGGGAAAAAAGTGGAGAGATTAAAAAAAAAAAAAAAAAAAAAAAAAAAAAAAAAAAAAAAAAAAAAAAAAAAAAAAAAAAAAAAAAAAAAAAAAAAAAAAAAAAAAAAAAAAAAAAAAAAAAAAAAAAAAAAAAAAAAAACAAGAATAGCTAAAATAAAGTTTAAAAAAATAGCAATAATACCAAAGGATGACAATAATGTAAATGGAGATAGATCATGATAGAAAAATGTTTGGACTTAAAGCAAAATTGGGATGCATGTATATAGATAAATATTCCTACAAAAAGACATACACGTAAATATGAGATCATTGGTGGGGAGGTAGGGACAGGGGAGGAGGGCCATGAGATGGTAAGGGGGAAGTTATGTGAGCAATGTACAATGAAATACCCATATGGAGATGTCACAGTGAAATACGTGTCATAATGAAACCCATTAAGTTGTACACTAAAAAATTCCAATAAGGAAAGAAATACACCATAGTTGGTCAGGAGGAAAAAGTTTTAAAGAGAACAAACAGGGCAGATAATAAGCAGAAGTAATACATAATGAAATTATGAGTACGGAGAAGCCACAGGGTAAATAGCAGACTAGTGGGACAATTACTCAGAAGAAGCTGGAGTAGCAGAAGTTGAAATATTTACACATGAAGTGTAGTATCTGGGATTTGCTTCAACTTGTATTTTCCCCAATGTAGGGAGGAAGTGCCTACAGCTGTAGCCCTGTGGCATCCGATCCCGTCAGATCTCTGAAGCTAAGCAGGGTCAGGCCTGGTTAGTACCTGGATGGGAGACCACCTGGGAACACCAGAAGCTGTAGGCTTGGGAGAAGGACCTGGCAACCCCCTCCCAAAAATCAATCTGCCATTGAAAAGCCTATGAACAGCAGAGAAGCACTGACAATAGTGTTTCCCCTGTTGTACAGAGGGTCGCTATGAGTCGGATACCGACTCGACGGCACCTAACAACAACAACAACAACAAGGGAGGAAGTGGAAAGGGCATAGATGAAACACACTAGTTGCATGTTGACAATAGCAGCAGCTGTTGAAAAGTACCTGACGTGTGGAACAGATGACAGGTTCTGAGTACCCAATAGGGATATGGGAATTCATTATACTCTTCTCTTTATTTTTGTATGTATTTGAAATTTCCTATAGCAAATAATCAGAAGTGTAATATTTATGTGTACCTATAACTCCCAAATCCAGTCACTTACCATCACTTCTGCTTTTGCTTCAGTCTGAGCCATCATTATTTTTCACCTAGATTAATGAACAATCCCATAAAAAGCCTCTCAACTTCTGCCTTCCTTATCCCACTCTCCTTGTCTCTTTTCTTCCAACATGGATGCCAGAAGGATCCTTTAAAAGACAAAATCCAATCATGTCACTTCTCTGCACAAAATGCTGCAGTGGCTGCCTTTTCATTAAGAGAAGAGTCAGTGTTCTCTAAGAGCCTATGTGACATGTGGTCTTGCTTTTAATCAAATATCTGGAGGAAGGGCCTGGGGTTTAGCTCAGTTGGTAGAGTGCTGCTCTGCACTCTCTGAGAACCAGGGTTCGATTCCTAGCACTGCAAAAATGGGAGAAGCACATGGCAATCCATTCCCGAAGCAATCCCCAAACAATCAGCCATTGAAAATTCTATGAGGGCCACTATGAGTCTGACCCCTACTCAGTGGCACATAATAACAACAACAACATCTGGAGGAAGAGTATTCCAAGAAAGAAAATACCATGGAGCAAAAGTCCTAAGGTAAGAACAAGCCCAGTAATCTGAAGAACATGAGTAGCCTGGAAAGAGTCTCTCAGATCACCCATAGCTAACCCCAGACAAAACCAATGTTCAGGAAATGCAGGCTGATTCAGACTTCTAGAATTCAGAAAGGAGATGGTGGAAAAAGAACGAGTTTTAGGATCACAGTCTTGCCTAAATACTTGTCTTTCTACTTACTGACCAAAATTCAAGTTCTGACCCTTTATTTTTTTCTCACTTGAAAAATGAATAAAATAGTAATGATTTTCTAATGTTGTTGTTAATTGAAGTATTATATATAAAATATCTAGCATAGGGCATATTTCTTGAGTACCAGCCTAAGACTGGTACTCAAGAAATATAAGTAATGCAACCATGTCCCTTTCTCTTATAGAGAAAACAGAGAAAAGTATGCTTTGAGTAGAAAGGAAAACTCTTCTTAAAATCTCTTTCACTGAGCAAGACTTGGTAGAAGAGAACTCTTAGTTTTGGTCCAGTCTGACATACTAGCTGGGGACTTTGGAAAAGCCGCTTCATCTCTTTGGGATGTAAGTAAAGCATCTTTAAAATGAGAAGATTGAATTGGGTTTCTAAGTTCCCTTACAGTCTGAAAATTCTATGATGTCTGAATAACATCCCATTCTATGATGTCTGAATGTTGTTGTTATTAGGTGCCGTCAAGTCAGTCATAGGGTTTTCACTGGCTGATTGTTTCAGGATTGCCTCAGGAGTGGATTGCCATTTCATTCTCCCATTTTTGTGGTGCTGAGAATTGAACCCAGGGCCTCAGAAATTGCAGAGTGGTGCTCCACCAACTGAGCTAAATCACAACCCATGATGTCTGAATAATCTTCCTTTACTAAGCAGCCCTTCTGGAGTGTGGCACTGGGGAGAGGCTGTTGGAATGACAGAATAAGGTTGAAATATTTAAGTTGTTAAATACTGCTGGATCATGGTGTACTACCTGTGCAAGCTGAAAAGGACCCTGTATTTGGTTTAATGCTAGGCTGGTACTGCCTTAAAGTTTGCAATTACTTTGAACAAGGCCGTCTGCAATTTCATTTTACACTGGCCCTACAAATTATTTAACCAGTCCTATTCCTACAGCACCTAACAACAACATTTCTATGAGCTGACTATTAATAAATCTAAAAGATATTTTTCTAAGAATAGGTATAAACTGTCAGCAATGCATCCCTTAGCATCTGAAGACAGATGAATAGGTGGGTAAAGTAGTTGCTAGAGATAGAATGGAAGCAAGAGGAGGTTTTGTGGGACTGGGGGTAAGAACGGGGTAGATGTGTACTTCAAATGATTGCAAAATAGTTCTTTACCTTCTGCTGCGACTAGCTTTCTCTAAATGGTGAGATCACCATCTACTGGACAAGGACATGAACTCTTTCAGCATTTTCCAGTGCAGTCTCTGCATTTCAGTGTCTAGAGAGTGTTCCAACAACATTTCACAAACCTTATTCTGTAGTTTGAAATAACAATTATTAAAAGTTTATTTGCTTCCAAATTTTATACCAAATTAACACAAATACTCCCTTTCAATCCTGTCTTAGTGTCTCAAGTGCTGGGATTATAGACGTATTCTATTATACCAGCCTTGAGCTGGAATTTGAGAAAGCTTATTTTTGAGAGGCAGCAATGCTGAAAATTTTATGAATTCTAGTGTTCTTACTTTCTAGTTTTTCTACAGCCCAAACACTATCTATTTAATCTGTCTGGATTATGAATTGAAGTAATTCTCATACCAGGGAGAGCATGTTACTCATTTCAGTTTCCTAAGGAGCAATTTTTATAACCAGGTGAGAGTCATTTTGTAAAGGAGGTTGCTGTTGATGAAGCATAGTGTGCATAGGAATGATGAAGAAGCAAAAGTTATGACGAGTGAGGTACTAGTCCTATATTCTCTAATTCTGTTCGCTATTAAATCACAAGCCTGTACCCCCTTAAGTTCATTTAGGGTAACTTTTTGGTGTCATTTTCTACCTCCTATGCCTCATGTTTATTTTTTTTTTAATTAAGAAACATTTTCTCAACTTCAAGATCACTGTTGAAATATTCCAACAGCTTAAGTAGAGAGAATTATATCTTTATGTGCCCCACCTGTTAACATAGGCAACAGGAATAAATAAATTTTTTCTCTTAAGCTGAAAGAATATTCTAAACTTGTGGCTTCTTTTTAATGTAAAAGAATATTTTTTTTCAAAAGAACTTTTCATGGAAACTGTATTAGCTAGCTTTTGCCTCACTATGACAAAATACAATACCTGACAGAAACAGCTTAAGTGCAGAAAGATTTATTTTAGCTCATAGCTTCAGAGGTTCAATCCACAATGGTGGGGAAAGTATGGTGGGGCAGGGGCAGGAGCACATAGTAGTCTTCACAGCGTGGTGGACAGAAAGCAGTAAGAAAGAGATTGGAACTGGAGACTCAGATAAAACCTTCAAAAGCCCACTGCCAGTGATCTATTTCAGCCAGATAAGTACCACTTCCCCAAATTCCACAACCTCTCAAAACAGTGCCACCTGCTGGGGAACACACATTCAAACATGAGTCTTGGAGTATATCTTACATTCAAACTGTAACAGAAACCTAATGGTATGTCCACTTTTAACTCCATTCTCTGTACCTAGGATCAGAGTACACTTGTTGTTAGTGCCGTGGAGTAGGTGTCCTAATCATAGTGACCCTATGTACAACAGGCAAAACACTTTTGTCAATGCATCTGTGTATTCATAGGGTTTCCACTGGCAGATTTGTTCTGCTCTCAGGGTGATACTTCATAGAAGAAGTCTGATAGTGTTCTTTCCATTTTGATTTTATGGAATAGATTGAAAAGCATTAGCATTAATTCTTCTTTAAAATTCTGGTAGAATGTGGCAGTGAACCTATCCAGTCCTGGGCTTTTTGTTGTTGGGCAACTGTTTTTGCTGCTTCAATTTAATTGCTTGTTATAGATCTGTTTAAGTTATTTATATCCTCTTGATTTGATTTTGGTAGGTTATGTACATTTAGGAATTTAGTCATTTTATGTACATTTTCAGTTTTTTTTTAGTATAAATTTTCAAAGTATTCTCTCATGATTCTCTGGACTTCGTTGTTTTCTGTTGTAATGTCCCCCTTTTTCACCTCTAATTATATTAATTCGAGCCTTCTCTCTCTTACTTTTGGTTAGCTTGGCTAAGAATTGTTGATCTTGTTTGTATTTTCAAAGACTAACTCTTTGTTTCAATTCTTTGTGTAATTCTTTTAGTCTCTACTTCATTAATATCCACCCTGGTTTTTATTATTTCTTTCCATCTGCTGATTTGAGGTTTTGCTTATTCTTGGTTTTATAAGACCTTCAGGTGCATCATTATTTATTTGAGTCCTCTCTAATTTTTTAAATGTAAGCACTCATAACTTTAAACTTCCCTCTTAGAACCATCTTTGCTATGTCTCAATAGTTCTGATAGGTTGTATTATAATTTTCATTTGGTTCTAGCAATTTTAAGCCCTTCTTTTGATTTCTTCAATAACCCACTGATTGTTTAAGTGTGTTGGTCAATCTCTACATATTTGTAATTTATTCAGTTTCTCCTGCTATTGATTTTTAGTTTAATTCCATTATGATCTGATTGAGGAATTATTTCAATTTTCTTGGTATGTGTTAAGACTTTGTGTATAGAGTAAATTGAGATCTATTTTAGGGAAAATTCCACGGACTGGCAAGAATGTGTATTCTGTGGCTGTTGGATAGAATATTCTATAGATGTCTAATAAGGGCACTTGACCTATAGTGCAGTTCTACTTTGAAGTTTCTTGGTTGATTTTTTTGCCTGAATGTTCTATCTGTTAATGAGAGTGGGGTATTGAAGTTACCCACTTTTATTGTTTCTGGATGTATCAGCTCTATTATGCCCAGTTGGGTTTGTTTTGTGAAATTGGGTACATTGACATTTGGTGCATATATATTTAATCATTGTATCTTCTTGATAGATTATTCCTTTTATTAATATATATGTATGTGACCTTCTTTATTTCTTGTGACTAATTTTGGCTTGAAGTCTACTTTGTCTGACATAAGGGTAGCTACTACTGCTTTTTTTTGGCTTCCAATACTTGCTACATTGATTTCCATCTTTTAATTTCAATCTGTGTGTGTCACAGCCAGTGAGATATGTTTCTTTCAGACACATATGCGCATGCACGCACACACACACACACACACACACACACACACACACACAGCATTTTGGATTTTTAAAATCCAATCAGCTGGTCTGTGTCTTTTGACTACAGAATTACGGCAATTTATATTTATGATTATTATTGAGAGGGGTTTGCTGATCTTATAATTGTGTTGGGTGTTTTCCTGATTGGTCCACCTATTGATTGCTTTTTTCTTTTTCCTTTTTTCCTTTATCATTAAACACTTATGGTGACTGGTGGGTGATTAGCCAGATAAGATGATATATTCATAATAACTAATTGGAAGAGTGGGGACTAGATGGAGAGTATTAAATAGTATAATGATTTCTAGAAAATGTGCTTTAGTTGTGGAAAATATCATCTGTGGATTTATCTTTTTCCTTTTTTCACATTATGTAGGGCACTGCCTAGAGAGGCAGCCCATCTCAAGGCCTATCTGGCCCGCTTGGAGGTCTGAGACTCGTTCCCAGGGCAGTAAGCTCTGCCCTACATGTGGGAACTCCTGGGTATCGAGCTAAGCAAGATGGCACTGGTGTCTAACTCCTCTCCTCATACTCCTCAACACCTGATTGGATATTTCCAAATTACCTAATGGCCCCTGATTGGACCATTAAGGAACAACTCCTGATTGGTTCCTTTTTGGATGCCTCATTTGCATCTCTCCCCTGATAGGTTAAGCCCTGATCACCTGATGTGACATGGCAGTCTCTGATTGGCCAGGTCAGGGAATTTAAGGATGGTGCATGGAGCATTTTGGGCCCATTCCATTGACCAGGACAGACGAGGCAATAAAGAGGTGTGTTGAACTGAGCACTTGGAGTCAGCATCGTCATTGGAAGATGGAAGCAAGGAGCTGCTGTGGGCATAAATCTCTGAGCTTGCCTTTCTCAACATTTCTCAGAGTAGCTGTGGGCATAAGTCTCCTTTCTGGGTGGTGTGGCTCTCCAGCTCTCAGCAGTGCTCACCAACCAGCAGCTGGGTCCTGTGCTCGGCCAGAGGCCTACAGCTGAAGCAAGACCAGCAATGGGTGATGCCTCACAATATTAGAAGTTTTCTGGCTTATTTTGGTGGAAGTGGTTGATTCTTTCCTAGTTCTCATCTGTTTATCTGTTCCTCTCATGAATTTTTATTCCTTCTCACACTCTTGTGATGGAGACTTTCTTCCTACATGTGTAGGGTTCCTTTAAATATCTTCTGCATTGCTTACTTGGTGGTCATGAATTACTTTAGTGTGTGCTTGTTTTGGAAGGTCTTTATCCATTAATTCTATTTATTTGTTTTTAATTGTTTTACTTTTTTGTTTTTTCCATCACTTGGGGATTGATCCCTGGGCTTCAAATATGCTTTGCAAGTGCTTTGTTACTGGGCTGTAACTCTAGACTATATTTAATTTTTTATTTTATGCCAGAGTCTCACCATGTTATGCAGGCTGCCTCTGGCCTTGAACTTGTGATCCTCTTGCTTCCACCTCCCAAGTCACTGGGAATACAAGTGTATACTACTGTACTTTGTTCTTCATCAATTTTAGATGAGAATTTTGCTGGATAATTTTGGTTGAAGTTATTTAATTTCATTGCTTGAAACATATCATTCCTTGCTTTCCTGGATTTTAGGGTTTGTGCTGAGAGACCTGATATTATTCTGATGAGTTTGATTTTGTGAGTTGGTTTTTTATTTTTGCATATTGTAACATTGTTTCTTCATTCAGTTGTTGTTGTTGCATGCTATCAAGCCAGGTCTGACTCATAGCAACCCTCATAGAGTTTTTAATGGCTGATTGTTTTCAGGATTGTTTCAGGGGTGGGCTGTCACATTCTCCTCCCTTTTTTGCAGTGCAGTGGATCAAGCTCAAGGCCTCAGAGTGCACAGAGCAGCACTCTATCAAGTGAGTTAAACTCCAGTCCCTTTGTTTGGTAGTCTTGGAACTTTCATTACAATGTGTTGTGGGAAGGTTCTTTTCTGGTCATGTCCATTTGGGGTTCTAACTTCCTCTTGTGGTTGGGTGTCTATTTATTTTCTCAGATCTGGGAATTTTTCTGTTATAATTTAACTAAGTAGGCTTTCCATACCTTAACATGTTATTTCAGCTTCTTTTACTCCCTGGATTTTTAGATTTTATCTTTTCATCATGTTCGATACTTTTTAGAAGTTGTCATCTTCCTCTATTTCCTTTTTGAAATCTGAATGTAGTATTTCCTCACCCTTATCTTCCATCCCTGATATTCTTTCTTTTGTTTTGTCTAGTCTACTGGTGATGCAATCCACTGTGTTTCTTAGTGGACTGAGTTCTTTATTTCCAACATTTCTTTCTTTTTCTAAAAATCTCAATTTTCATGCTGAATTTCTTATCCATTTTGCAGATTTTGTTTACATTGGTGACTATCTTATTAAACCCTAGACTGATTGTTTTACTTTATTCTTCTACTTATTTGTATTCACTTTCAAGTCATTGATTATTTTTATGGGAAGTCTTTGGAAATCTTTGACATTTCAACCATTTCAGTATTTTTGAATTCAGAATTGAAGAGTTATGGCTTTTGGAGGAGACACATTGCCTGGCCTTTTCATGTTTCTTTTTTCTTTCTTTTTAATTATTATTATTTATAAATGGTGGTGTACAGAGCAGTAAGACTTTTGCTATCTCCATTATGCAACTGTTACATCACTTGTGCTTATACATTCATCAAATTACATGTTTTACAAAACCGTATTTCCTATGTATTGATATAGTTGCATGATATATTTTGAGGTTTTCCTCTCCCCCTTTTCCCCTCTATTTTATTTCTGTTACCCTTCCCCATTTCCTAACCTCCACTCCCACCCAATGATTTCCTCCCCTTCTTTCAACTTTGCTTATATTTTCCATTTTTAGATACATATGAATGTGCATTCTTACATGTCTTTGTACATATAGTTTTTATTTACTTAGTCTTGCTTTAAGTTAAATTTAACTCCCACATATGAGTGAGAACATATGGTATTTATTTGGGACTGGGTTAGGTCACTTAAGATGATGTTCTCTAGTTCCATCCATTTTGCTGCAAATGACTTTATTTCATTCTTAATTGCTGAGTAATATTCCATTCTGTATATATACCACAGTTTTTCAATCCACTCCTTCGTTTATGCACATTTTAGTTGTTTTCAAGTCCTTGTGACTGTGAATAGTGATGTATTAAATATAGACATGCAGGTATCCCAGAGTTGGGGTTTGACTGAGGCCTGGCAGAGGTCAGAGCCTTGCCCTGACACCAAATAGGTATCGGGGACCCACTGGACCAGGTTGGTATAGTGGCCAGAAGCGCCAAAGAAGGACCTCGGGAGACCTTCTGTGGGAAAAAGGAGAGGGAAACTTTATTGGGTTACTCCCCAAGTGGCGTGCAACCAGCAAGCAGCCCCTGTCAAGGGCTCAAATGCCAGGTCTAAGCCTGCAGCATTCTGCAGGCTCACTGATGGTACTGCTCAGCTTTAAAGGCACAGGTACGAGCAGTTGGAGTTCCGCTGGGCTGGAGGTCCGGTGGTCTTGACTCTTGCAGCTCACCTTCTCTGTCTCCCTCCTTCCCAAGGATGGGAGGAAATGGGAGGCTCTTTGTGGCTTGCTTGTAGCCTTTGGTGCTTCAGGGCCCCTGGTCTTGACACATCAGCTTGCTTGGAGATCTTCCACTGGATTGGGGAGCGCTGGATCAAGGTGATGGGGTCCGGACAGCAGTCGAGGGACAGTGAGAGATGAAGGGGTGAAGTGGGGTCCGGGGCCCTGCTTATATAGGGTCCCAGAGGGGTGTGTGTCCTGGGGTTAGCCAATCAGGGCACATTCCTGACAGGTACAGCAGGTAAACTGTCATACCTGCCAGGTAGGGGCAGTTATTTAACTGGGGTGCTAGGGGTAGCCAATCAAAATTGAGGTGGTTTGTTGGAGATTTTTAAAATCTACCCCATAGCTAGTGTCCCTCATGTCAGCCTGAGGGATTGACCACTAGTTGACCCCAGGGCCACATCTTACTCACTCAAACCTACCCCTCTCATCGAGTGAGCAAAGATGGTGCCTGACCAGCCTGGCCTGCCCCAATTACCTTAATCCTGATTGGCTATCCTTGGCATTTTCGTTAGATAACTGTCCCTACCAGGCAGGTATGTCAGTTTACCTGCTGTACCTGTCAAGTGTGTGCCCTGATTGGTTAATCCCAGTCATGTGCCTCCCTCCAGGACCCTATATAAGCAGGGTTGCTGGACCCTCTTCACTCCCTACCACTTCTGACCTTCCCTCAACTGCTACCTGGACCCCATCACCTTGACCAGCACTCCCTACTCCAGTGGACTCTTCAAGCAAGCCGACGTGGTCAAGAGCAGGGGCCCCGAAGTGCCAAAGGCTACAATCAAGCCACAAAGAGCCTCCCAATTCCTCCCATCCCTGGGAAGGAGGGAGGCAGAGAAGGTGCGTTACTAGAGTCAAGACCAACTGACCTCCAGCCCAATGGAACACTGGCTGCTGTAGCTGTGCCTTTAAGGCTGAGCTGTTCCAGCACTCAGCCTGCAGCATTCCATGCTGCAGGCATAGAGCCAGCACTTATAGCACTTGCTTAGGGGTTTCTTTCTTGTTGTACCCCACTTGGGGAGCACCCAATAAACCTTCCTTTTCTGTTTTTCTGTTGAAGGTCTCCCAAGGTCCTTCACTGGCACCACCGGCCATAACATAAACCCGGTTCAGTGGGTCCCTGATACTCATGTGGTGTCTGGGCAAGGCTCTGACCTCTGCCAGGTCTGAGCCAAGCCCTGACAGCGGTTGAGGCTAGTCAAGCTGGTAAGGGGCCATCTTTGCTCACTCGATGGGAGGTGTAGGAGTGAGTGGAATGTGGCCCTGGGGTCAGCTAAAGGTCAGTCCCTCATGCTAGTATGAGGGACCCTAGTTATGGGGTGCATTTAAAAAATTTCTCAACATCCCTGTGTTATGATTTATCTCCCTTTGGGTATACTCCCAGGAGTGGTATAACTGGATCATATGACAGTTCTATTCTTAGTTTTCTAAGACACCACCATATTGATTTCCAAATTGGCTGAACTAATTTACAGTCCCATCAGTGGTGTAAAAATATTCATTTTTCTGTATATTCTCACCAGCATTTTTTATTTATTTTCTTACTTTTGGCCATTCTTACTGGAATGAGATGGAATCTCAGTGTTGTTTTGATTAGCATTTTCCTAATGGCTAGGGATACTGAGCATTTTTTCATGTGTTTGTTGGCCATTTTTGTATTCCTCGGATTGAGAACTATCTGTTCAGTTCCATTGCCCATTTATTTTTTGGCTTTTCTATTGTCTTATTGTTTACTATCTTAAGTTCTTTGTATATTCTAGAACTTAGTCCTCTGTCAGATGTGTAGGATGCAAGGATTTTCTCCCATCTTGTAGGCTCTCCTTTTACTCTGTGGGTTATTTCTTTTGCTGTACAGAAGGTATTTAGGTTCATGTAATCCATTTGTTGATTCTTTGTGCAGTTTCCTGGGTAATTGGAGTCTTGTTGAGGAAATACTTGCCAATGCCTATGTGTTAGAGTGTATTTCCTACCTTATATTCTTGTATCTTTAAGGTTTCTAGTTAAATGTTGAGGTCTCTGACCTATTTTGATTTAACTGTTATTTAGATTGATAGATACAGATGTATTTTCAGTCTTCTTCAGATGGACATCCAGTTTTCCCTGCACCATTTGTTGAAGAGGCTATCTTTCCTCCATTGAATGTCCTTAGTCCCTTTGTCAAAAATCACATGGTTATATTTACATGGGTGTATCTCTGGGTCTTCAGTTTGTTTCCATTGATCTTTGAGCCTATATTAGTGCCAGTATGAAGGTATTTTTGCTACTATTGCCCTGTAATATAGTTTGAAGTCAGGTATTGTGATCTTTCCTGTAATGTTTTCACTGCTAAGGATTGTTTTGAATGTATGCACTCTACTGTGCTTCCATATGAATTTTAGTATTTTTTCTATTTCTGAAAATTCTGTCATTGGTACTTTAATGGGGATTGCATAAATCTGTATATAGCTTTTAGTAGTGTAGCTATTTTCACAATATTAATTCCCTCAATCTGTGAGCAAGGTAGATCTTTCCCCCTCCTGGTATTTTCTGCTATTTCTTTCTTTAATGTTTGGAAGTCTTCACTGTAGAGGTCTTTAGGGTATTTGGTTTACTCCTAAGTATTTGATTGTTTGGTGTGCTATTGTGAATGGGATGTTTTCTTGATTTCCTTCTCTTCCTGTTCACTATTGGTGTAAAGGAAAGTTACTGATTTTGAGTGTGAATTTTGTAACCTGCTACTTTGCTGAAAGAGCTAATTCAGTCTAAGGGTTTCCTAGTGGAAATTTTGGGGTCCCTTATATAAACAATCATGGTGCCTGTGAATGAGGATAATTTAACCTCTTTCCCTATCTGTATTCCTTTAATTCCTTTCTGTTGCTTTCTTGCTCTGTCTAGGAGTTCAATCACAATATTGAATAACAGAGGAGAGAGTGGACATCCTTGCCTAGCTCCTGATCTTAGAAGGAATGGTTTCAGATTTTCTCTATTTAATATAATGGTGTCTGTGAGTTTGTCCTATACAGCCTTTATGATGTTGAGATAAGTTCTTTCTATGCTCAGTTTCTTAAGTACTTGAAATCTTAAAGGGTGTTGCACTTTGTTGAAGGTCTTTTCAGCATCAATTGAGATAATAATATGGTTTCTATCTGTAAGTCTTTTGATATGCTTAATTACATTAATTGATTTTTGTATGTTGAGCCATTTTTGCACCTGTGGAATGAATCCAACCTAGTTGTGGTGTATGATCCTTTTTGTGTTACTGATTTCAGGTTTCCAAAGTTTTGTGGAGGATTTTTGCATCAATGTTCATTAAAATTGGTCTATAGTTCTCTTTCTTTGAAGAGTCTTTGTCTGGTTTTTGTATCAGAGCAATACTGGCTTCATGGAATGAATTTAGAAGTGTGCTTTCTTTTTCTATCTGATGAAATGCTATGAGGAGCATAGGTATTAATCCTTTGAATGTTTGACAGAATTTGGCTATGAACGCATTGGGTCCTGGACTTTCCTTTGTTGTGAGATTTGTTTTATTATTGTCTCCAATTTGGTGAATGTCATGGGTCAGTTTAATTTTTTGTGTCCTTTGGGGTTAATTTTGGTAATTCTTATGTATTAAGGAATTTATCCATTTCTCTTCTATTTTCATTTTGGGGGAGTACAATTCCTCAAAGTAGTCTCTGATGATCTTCTGGATTTTGTTGGAATCTGTGGTTGTGGCTCCACTATCATCTCTGAGTTTTTAAACTTTTTTTATTGGACATTTTTAATGTACACCTTAATGTGATTCATTCTGACATGCTTTTCATTGTGGCATTTACATATATGCATTTTGATGTACATTATTCATATAGGTTCCCCCTTACCCTCTTATATGCCTCCCCTCCGCCACCCTCTCCATCTAAGTCTTCTCTATCATTTACTTGGTAATATTTTTCCATATGCACTTGAGCCCCAGTTCTGTTTAAGATATAAATTTTTCCTGTTGCAAACTTTGTTATTATCTTGTCAGAACAATTGCATGCATTTTGTAGACCATTTATATTGACACCATTCTTAGCTTTCCTTTTTTTTTTTTTCATTTTATTTTGATCCGACCTTTGAATAGGATGTTTCCTCCTTATAATTTTGATTCAACTCCCACATATGAGTGAGAATATGTGGTGGTTCTCTTTCTGAGATTGGGTTCATTCACTTAAAATAATTTTCTCTAATTCCATCCATTTTGCTGCGAATGACCTTATTTCATTTTTCTTGATTGCTGAGTAGTATTCCATCGTGTATATGTACCATAGTTTTTTTAATCCATTCTTCTGTTGAAGGGTACTTTGGTTGATTCCATATCCTTGCTAGTTTTTAAACTTTTTATATTAGTAATTTTTAATGTACAACTTAATGGGTCTCATTGTGGCATTTCCATATATGCATTTCATTATACATTGCACATGTAATGTCCCCCTCACCCTCTCCTGACCCTTATCCCCCTTCCTCACCCTCTCACCAATGATCTCCTTTCTACTTGCATGCCTTTTTGTAAGAATATTTACCTATAAGTTTATGTATAAGTTCAAACTTTTTTCTATAGTGATCTCCCTTTTTACATTCTCAGCAATATGACATGAGAGATCTAGTATGTTTGTATTATTTTTAGCATTTTGTATTATTACAATTTTTTATTTTAGCTATTCTAGTAGGTTTTTTCCCTCTATCTTTCCAATTTTTTCCAAAATACTCATGAAGTTGTGCTGGTCACATTGACATTGACCTCTTCTCCTTCATCCCTCACCATTGGCCCTCCTCTCCCTCTCATCTTCTCCAATCTTTGCTTCCCTCTGCTAGATCCCTCCCTCCTTCTTTCTACTCCTCAAATTGTCCCTTTCATGCTACATTAAATTGTGCATTTTTTATGTTTCAATTTATGTATAGGATTTTTTCCTTTAAGTTTGATTCAGAACCCACATATGAGTGAAAACATATGGTGTTTCTCTTTTTGGGCTTGGTTCGTTCATTTAAGATGATGCTCTCTAATTCCATCCATTTTACTACAGATGACATTATTTCATTTTTCAAATTGCTGAGTAGTATTCCATTGTGTATATGTACCATACTCTTTTTTATCCATTCTTCTGTTGATAGGCACTTTGGTTGATTCTATATCCTTGCTATTGTGAAAAGGGCTGCATTGAATATGGTGAGGAAGGTGTTTCTGTGGTATGATGACTCATTTCCCTTTGGGTATATTCCCAGTAGTAGTATAACTGGGTCGTATGGAAGTTCTATTTTTAGTTTTTTGAGGTATCCCCATATTGATTTCCAAAGTGGTTGGATCAAGTTACAGCCCACCAACAGTGTTAGAGTGTTCACTTTTCTCCATAACATCACAATTCAGCATTTGTTGTTTGTTTTATTTATCTTGGCCATTCTTACTGGAGTAAGGTGGAATCTCAGACTTGTTTTGATTTGCATTTCCCTAATGGCTAGGAATATAGAATATTTTTCATGTGTTTCATGGTCTTTAAACTTCTTCATTTGAGAACTGTCTATTCAGTTCCTTTGCCAACTTGTGTATTGGATTATTTTTTCATCTTGGGAGTTGCTTTCTTGAGTTCTTTATAAATTCTGGAAATTAGTCCTCTGTCAGATGTGTACAATGTGAAGATTTTCTCCCATTCAGTGGGGTCTTCCTTAACTGTTGATTCTTTCCTTTGCTGTACAGGGGCTTTTTAATTTCATGTAATCCCATTTATTTATTCTTGTTGCAATTTCCTGAGCAATTGGAGTCTTATTAAGGAAATGCTTTCCTATGCCTAGATGTTGGAGCATATCGCCTGTCTTTTCTTCTGCTAATTTTAAAGTTTCTGGTTTTATGTTGAGGTCTTTTATCCATTTTATGTTAACTATGATGCAGATTGAGAGATGTATGTCTGTTTTCACTTTTCTGCAGGTGGAAATCCAAGTTTCCCAGCACTATTTGTTGAAGAGGGTATCCTTTCTCCAATTTGTCTGCTTTGTTCTTTGTCAAAGATTAGGTGGCTATACATGTGTTTTTATATCTTTGGGTCCTAAATTCTGTTTCACTGATCTTCAGGCCTATTTTTGTGACACTACCAAGCTACATTTTCTACTATAGCCCTGTAGTATACTTTAAAGTCAGGGATTGCTATCCCGCCTGCATTAGTTTTGCAACTTAATAGTGTTTTGTGTGGTCTTTTGTGTTTCCATATGAATTTTTGGATTTTTTTTTCTATTTCTGAAAAGTCTGTCATTGGACTTTTAATGGGTATTGCATTAAATCCACAGATTGCTTTTGGTAGTATAGCCATTTTTACAATATTGATTCTCCTTATCCATGATCAGTGGAGGTCCTTCCACCTTCTTTAATGTTTTGAAGTTTTCTATGTAGAGATCTGCAGGATCTTTCATTAGATTTATTCCTAAGTATTTAAGTTTTTGGTGGGCTATTGTGAAAGGGATTATAGCCTTAATTTTCTTCTCTTCCTGCTCACAGTTGGTGTAGAAGAAGGATACTGATTTTTGAGTGTTAATATTGTATCCTGTCACTTTACTAAAAGAGTTAATTATGTCTGAAAGTTTTTAGAGGAGTTTTTAGGGTCCTGTAGGTAAATTATCATGTCACCTATAAATAAGGATAATTTTACCTCTTCTTTGCCTGTCTGTATCTTTACAGGCAGGTATCTGTTTCTTTAATTTCATTATCTAGTCTAACTGCCCTGGATAGGACTTCAATCACAATGTTAAATAAGGTAGAAGAGAGTGGACATCCTTGTCTTATTCCAGATCTTAGAGGATTTTTCTTTCAATTTTTCTTCATTTAATATAATGTTGAGTGTAGGTCTGTCATAAGTGGTCTCTGTGATGTTAAGATTTTCTCCTGTTATGCCTACATTCTCAAGGTTTTTATCATGAAAAAGTGCTGACTTTTTCAAAGGCCTTTTCAGCATCAATTGAGATGATCATGTGATTTTTGTTTGCAAGCTTCTTGATAGGTTGAATTACATTAATTCATTTTCATATGTTGAACCAGTCTTGTATCTGTGGGATAAACTCCACTTGGTCATGGTGAATAATTTTATCAATCTGGACTTGGTTTGCCAGGATTTTGTTAAGAATTTTTACATCTATGTTCATTAGGGAAATTGTTTATAGTTTTCTTTCTTACATGTATCCTCACCAGGTTTAGGTATCAATGTGATGGTAGTTTTGTAGAATGAGTTTGGGAGTACTCTGTCCTTTTCTACTTTTTGAAATAATTTGAGGAGAATTAGTATTAAATCTTCTTTGAAAGTTTGGTAGAATTCTGCTGTGAATCCATTAAGTCCTGGGCTCTTCTTTATTGGGTGTTTTAAATATTATATTGTCTATTTCAGCATATATAATCGGTCTGCTTAGGTCACTTATGTCCTCCTGGCTTAATTTTAGTAAATCATATGTGTTAATAATTCTTCTTATAAGAAATGTTAATAACATTTCTTCTGAATTTTCATATTTGGGGGAGTAAAATTTCTCAAAGTATTCCCTCATGATTTTCTGGATTTTGTTGGAATCAGTGGTTATGATTCTTTTATCATCTCTAATTTTCATGATTTTGGACTTTCTTTTTTTTTTTGGTGAGATTTGCTATGGATGCATTTACTTTATTAATCTTTTTAAAGAACCATCTCTTAGTGTGTTAATTCTTCGAATCATCTTACTACATTCTAATTGTAATATCTCTGCATTGATCTTGATAATTTCTGTCTGAGTGATCCTTTTGGGAATGATTTGTTGTTGGCTTTCTAGTGCTTTGAGATATGTGTTGTCCAAGTGTGGGCAGCTTAAACAATGTTCCCCTGTGAAAAACAAGTGTGGCAAAAGAAGCTCATAAACCCAGTTTTGTTACTTTTTGTTTAACAGCCAGATTCATTTTTACCACTATCCTCATTATATTCAAAAGAGCAGAAATAACATGTATGTGTATCTGTGAATCCCTGTGATGTAGAAGCAAGTGCCAGTGTGATGCTGTTCAACTCTGTCCAAGAAGTTTCAGTATGTGTGCCTTTTCTCCAGCTTCCAAGGTTTAGGTTTTATAGCAACATTTATCCTTGCACACAAAGCCTTTTCCTAGATAATTCAAAAGAAACGTGTGTCCCTGAAATCCAGTCCTATCCAATGCTGGGCAACAGAAATAATGTTCCTTGTAAGAAATAAGTGTTGTCTAAGAACCCTTCAACCCAGCTTCATTATTTTTCATTTTACAAGCAAATTCATTTCTACCATGATTCCTATTATATTCAATAGGGCAGAACTAACATAACAGTGTATCTGTGAAGCCCAGTGATGTAGATGCAAATGCCAGGTAAATAGTGCTCAGTCCTGCCCAACAAGACTTCACTATGAATGCCTTTTCTCCAGCTTCCGTGGTTTAGGTTTTATGGCAACCTTCATCCTTGTGCACAAGATTTTTTTCTTGGTATGTCAAAAGAAACATGTAAGTTTATCTCTGAGAAACAGTGTTGTCCAAGGCTGGACAAGTGAAATAATATTTCCCTGTGAGAAACATTGTTGCACAAGAACCTCTTCAACCCAGCTACATTTGTTTTTGTTTTCCAAGCAGATTCATTTTTACTAGTAGCCCCATTATATTCAATAGGGCAGAAATAACATGTGAGTTTATTTGGGAAACTGTAATGTAGATGGAAGTGCAGTTAAACAGTGTTCATTTCTGCTCAAAAAGTCTTCAGTGCAAGCCTTTCTTCCAGCTTCCAAGGTTTTGGTATTATGGAAACATTCATCCTTGCACACAGGCCTTTTCCTTGGTAAGTCAAAAGAAACATGATTGTGTATCTCTGAAACCCAGTGTTGCCCAAGTCTTGGAGGCTGAAACAATGTTCCTCTTTGAGAACCAAGTATTGCCTAAGAACCCCGTCAACTCAGCTTCATTATGTTTTGTTTTCAAGCAGAATCAATTTTACCCTAATCCCCATTATATTCATTAGGGCAGAAATATCATGTGCATGTATCTTTGAATCCCTTTGATGTAGAAAAACATGCCAGTGATGTAATGTTAATCTCTACCCAGGAAGTCTTCAGTATATGTGCTTTTTCTTCAGACTTCAAGTTTTAGGTTTTATAGCAGCATTCATCTAATACACAAGGCCTATTCCTCAGTAATTCAAAAGAAACATGGATATATTTGAAATCCAGTGTTCTTCAGGTCTGGAAAGCTGAAATAATATTCCCCTGTGAGGAAAAAGTGTTGTCTATGAACTTCAACCCAGTTTCATTATTTTTTTTACAAGCAGATTCATTTTTACTACTATCCCCATTATATTCAATAGGGTAGAAATACCATGTGAGTCTATCTGTCAAACCCTGTGATGTAGATGCAAGTGTTGGTTAAATAATGTTCAGTTCTGCCCAATAAGTCCTCAGTATGTGGGTATTTTCTTCAGCTTTCAAGGCTTAGGTTTCATAGCAACATTCATCCTTGTGCACTATGCCCTTTCATTAGTAAGACAAAATAAACATGTATGTTTATCTTTGAAATCCAGTGTTATCCAAGGCTGAGCAGCTGAAATAAAGTTTCCCTGTAAGAAACAAGTGTTGCTTAAGAACCCCTTCAACCCTGTCTCATTACTTTTTGTTTTAAAGCAGATTTATTTTTACCCTTATCTCCATTATATTCAATAGGGCTGAAATAACATGTGTGTGTATATTTGAAGCCCTGTGACGTAGAAACAAATGCTCATGAAATGACATTCAACTCTGCCCACAAAAATCTTCAGAATGTGTGCCTTTTTCCAGCTTCAAAAGTTTAGGTTTTATAGCAACATTCATCCCTGCACACAAAGCCTTTTCCTTGGTAAGTCAAAAGAAATGAGTGTGTATCTACAAAAGCCAGTGTTTTCCAAGCCTGGGCCTTTGACATAACATTCCCACATGAGAAACAAGTATTGCCTAAGAACTTCTTCCACCCAGCTTGATTTGTGTGTGTGTGTGTGTGTGTGTTACAAACAAATTCATTTTTACCAATATCCACCCAATATTCAATAGGGCAACATTAACAAGTCAGTGTATCTGTGAAAACCTATGATGTAGATGCAAGTACAAGTTAAATAAAGTTCAGTTCTGCCCAACTATTCTTCAGTATGTGTGCTTTTTCTCAAGCTTCCAAGATTTAGGTTTTAGAGCAACATTCATCTTTGTACATGTGGTATTTTCCTTGGTAAGTCAAAAGACACATGTATGTGTATCTCTGAAATCCTGGGTTTTCTAATGCTGGGCAGTTGAAATAATGTTCCCCTATGAGAAACAAATGCTGCCTAAGAAACTCTTCAACCCAGCTTTTCTTGTGGTTACAGGCAAATAATTTTTTAACAATTTCCACACAATTTTCAATAAGGCAGAATTAACATGTTTGCATATCTGTGAAACCCTGTGATGTATATGCAAGTGCCAGTTAAATAATGTTCAGTTCTGCTGGGCATGGTGGCACACACCTGTAATCCCAGCGGCTTGGGAGGCAGAGGCAGGAGGATGGCAAGCTCAAGACCAGAGACAGTCTGCATAACTTAGCGAAACCCTGTCTCAAAAAGTACAAAAACAAAACAGAACAAAACAACAACAACAACAAAAAACCTGGGCTGGAAGTGGCAGTTCAGTGGTCCAGCACTTGCAAAGCATGCAAGCCCAAGACCTTGGGTTCAACCCCTAGTACTGCAAAAAAAAAAAAAAAAAAAAAAAAAGTTCAGTTCTGTCCTACAAGTCTTTTTTTTATTATTGGAAATTGTTAATGTACACCTTAATGTGATTCATTCTGACATACTTTTCATTGTGACATTTCCATATGTGCATTTTGATGTACATTATTCATACAGGTTCCCCCTTACGCTCTTGTATGCTTCCCCCTCCCTTCCACCCTTCCCACCTAAGACTTCTCTATCTTTTACTTGGTAATATTTTTCTATATGTCCTTGGGTTCCAGTTCTGTTTAAGATAGAAATTTTTCCTGTAGTGATCTTTGTTTTTATCTGTCCTACAAGTCTTCAGTATATGCCTTTTCTCTGGTTACCAACATTTAGGTTTTGTGGCAACATTCATCTTTGCTCACAAGGCTTTTTCCTGGGTAAGTCAAAAGAAGCATGTGTGTGTATCTCTGAGATCCAGTGCTGTCAAGGCTGGACAGCTGAAATAATGCTCCCCTGTGAGAAACAAGTGTTCCTAAGAACCCCTTTAACCTAGGTACATTACTTTCTGTTTGACAAGTAGATTGATTCATATTTACCACTGTTCCCATTATATTCAATAGGGCAGAAATAACATGTGCATTAACAGGGAAATATTGTGAATCCGTGTGATGTACAAGCATGTGCCAGTGAAATGCTGATCAATTCTGCCCAAGAGCCCTCAGTTTGTGTGCCTTTTTTCTAGCTTCCAAGATTTAGGTTTTATAGAAACATTCATCCTTGCACACAAGGCCTTCTCCTTGTTCAGTCAAAAGAAACGTGTGTGTATATGTGAAATCCAGTGTTGTCCAAGCTTGGCAGGTGAAATAATATTTCCCTGTGAGGATGAAGTGCTCCCTAAGAACTCCTTCAACCCAGCTTGATTATTTTTTGTGTTACAAGCAAATTCATTTTTTTAGCAATTTCCACATAATATTCAATAGGACAGAATTAACATGTGAGTGTTTTGGTGAAACCTTGTGATATAGATGCAAGTGTCAGTTAAATAATATTCAGTTCTGTCCAGCAAGTATTCAGCATACATGACTTTTCCTAAACTTCTAATTTTCAGGTTTTATAGCAACATTCATCCTTGTGCACACAGTATTTTTCTTTGTAAGTCAAAAGAAACATTGTTTGTATCTCTGAAATCCATTGTTGTCCAATCCTGGGTAGTTGAAATAATGTTCTCCTATGAGAAGCAAGTGTTGTCTAAGAACCCCTTCAAGCTGGCTTCATTATTTTTTTGTGTGTTACAAGCAAACTCATGTTTACCATTTTCCTCACAATATTCAATAGGGTAGAATTAACGTGTGAGTGTATCTGTGATACTCTGAGATGTAGATGCAAGTGCCATTTAAATAATGCTCAATTCTGCCCAACAGTCTTTGGTGTGTGTGGCTTTTCTTTAGCTTCCAAGGTTTAGTTTTTGTGGCAAAATTCATCCTGTGCACAAGGCATTTTCCTTGGGAAGTCAAAAGAAACATGTGTGTGTTTCTCTGAAATCTTGTGCTGTTCTATGCGGGGCAGGTGAAATGTTTCCCTGTGAGAAACAAGAGTTGCCTAAGAACCCCTTCAACCCAGTTTCACTACTTTCTGTTTTACATGCAGGTTTTTTACCCTTATTCCCCTATATTCAGTGGGGAGGAACTAACATGTGAGTTCATCTATGAACATGTGAGCATATATGTGGATCCCTGACATGTAGAAGCAAGTGCTAGTGAAATGACTTTCAACCCTATCAAAGAAGTCTTCAGTATATGTGCCTTTTCTCAAGTTTCCAAAGTTTAGTTTTTATAGCACCATTCATCCTTGTGCACAAGGCCTTTCCCTTGGTAATTCAAAAAAATGGGGGTGTATCTCTGAAATCCAGTGCTGTCCAAGGCTGGGCAAATGAAATAATATTTCCCTGTGAGAAAAACATGTTGTTAAGACCCCCTTCTACCCAGATTCATTACTTTTTGTTTTACAAGCAGATACATTTTTCTCAATATCCCAATTATATTCAATGGGGAAGAACTAACATGTGACTGCATCTGTGAAACCCTGTGATGTTGATGCAAAGCCAGTTAAATAATATTCAATTATGCCCAACAAGTCTGCAGTATGCATGCCTTTTCTACAGCTTCCAAGGTTTAGGCTTTATAGCAACATGTATCCTTTTGCATAAGGCCTTTTCCTTGGTTAGTTAAAACAAACATGTGTGTGTACCTCAGAAATCCAGTGTTGTCCAAGGATGGGCAGATGAAATAATGTTCCTCTGTCAGAAACAAATGTTACCTTGCTGGGAGCCAAGGCGATAAGTAACCTTTTACAAGATACCTTGATGGAAAAGTGCAGGATGTGGTGAAAATAGCAGATGTTGAGTCACAAGGCATTGTGACCTTTGAGCTGAGATTACCACCTGATAGCAGTTGTTAGGGTTACAGGAAGAACTGAAGACTTCTGGAAAGTCCCTGACCTTTGTAACATTTTGGTACCTCCCCCTCCCATGTGTATATAAGCTACGGCAAAAAATTAAAGACTTTGGAGCTTGATCAGACAGCCTGTATTGCTCTCATTCTTCATGTCTCCTGTCTCTCCCATTCATTCGCCCCCTGCTCTAGGTCCCTGTTGAAAAACCCTGCAGGTCGGGGCATTACCTAAGAGCCACTTCAACCCAGCTTCATTACTTATTTTTTTATAAGGAGATTCATTTTTATAATATCCTCATTATATTCAATAGGGCAAAACTAACATATGAGTGCATTTGTAAAACCTGTGATGTAGAAGCAAATGTCTCTTAAATAATGTTTAGTTCATCCCAAGAAGATTTCAGTATGTGTGACTTATCTCCAGCTTCCAAGATTTAGGTTTAATGGCAGCATTCATCCTTGTCCACAAAGCCTTTTCCTTGGTAAGTCAAAAAAAAACATGTGTGCGTATCTCTGAAATCCAGTGTTGTCCAAGGCTGGGTGCTGAATTAATGTTCACCTATGAGAAACAAGCGTTGATTAAGAGCCCCTTCCACCCAACTTCATTACTTTTCTTGTTATAAAAGCAGATCCATTTTTACCAATATTCTCATTATATTCAATAGAGCAGAATTAACATGTGAGTTTGTCTGTCATACCCTTTGATTTACATGCAAGTGCTGGTTAAATCATGTTCAGTTCTGCCAAACAAATCTTCAGTATGTATGTCTATTCTCCAACATCCAAGGTTTAGATTTCATGGCAACATTTATCCTTGCCTAAAAGGCCTTTTCCTTGGTAAGTCAAAAGAAACATGTATGTGTATCGCTGAAATACATCATTGTGCACTGATAGGCAGCTAAAATAATGTTCCCCTGTGAGAAACAAGTGTTGTCTAAGAACTTCAATCCAGCTTTGTTAGTTTTTGCTTTACAAGCAGATTCATCTTTACCCTTACCCCATTGTATTCACTAAGGCAGATATAACATGTTCATGTATCTGTGAATCCCTGTGATACAGAAGCAAGTGACATTGAAATGATGTTCAATTCTGCCAAAGAAATCTTCAGTATGTGTGCCTTTTTTCCAGATTCCAAAGTTTTATAGAAATACTCATCCTTATAGAAAAGGCAGTTTCCTGGTAATTCAAAGGAAACATGGGTGTGTGTCTCTGAAAGCCAGTGTTATCCACATCTGGGTAGCTGAAACAAGGTTCCCCTGTGAGAAACAAATGTGCCTAAGAACCCATTCAAGCCAATTTCATTACTTTTGGTTTTACAAACAGATTCATTTTTATCCTTGCTCTCATTATTTTTAATAGGGAAGATATAACATTTGCACTTATCTGTGGAACCCTGTGATGTAGAATTAAGTGCAGGTTAAATAATGTTCAGTTCTGCCCAATAGGTCTTCAGTACATGTGTCTTTTCTCCATTATCCCAGGTTTAGGTTTTATAACAACATTCATCCTTGTGAACAAGGCCTTTCATTTTTAATTCAAAAGAAACATGGGTGGGTATCTGAGATATTCAGTGTTTTCCAAGCCTGGGCAGTTGAAATAATGTTCCCTGGTAACAAACAAGTTTTGCTTAGGAACCCCTTCCTCCCAGCTTCATTACATTTTGTTTTACAAGCAGATTCATTTTCATGCTTATCTTCGTTATATTCCCTATGGTAGAAATAACATATTCATATAACAGTAAGCCTGCAGCGGTAGCCCTGTGGCATCCGATCCTGTCAGATCTCGGAAGCTAAGCAGGGTCAGGCCTGGTTAGTACCTGGATAGGAGACTGCCTGGGAACACCAGAAGCTGTAGGCTTGGGAGAAGGACCTGGCAACCCCCTCCCAAAAATCAATCTGCCATTGAAAACCCTATGAACAGCAGAGAAGCACTGACAATAGTGTTTCCCCTGTTGTACAGAGGGTTGCTATGAGTCGGATACCGACTCGATGGCACCTAACAACAACAACATAACAGTAAAGCCTGCAGCCGTAGCCCTGTGGCATCCAATCCCGTCAGATCTCGGAAGCTAAGCAGGGTCGGGCCTGGTTAGTACCTGGATGGGAGACCGCCTGAGAACACCAGGTGCTGTAGGCTTGGGAGAAGGACCTGGCAACCCCCTCCCAAAAATCAATCTGCCATTGAAAACCCTATGAACAGCAGAGAAGCACTGACAATAGTGTTTCCCCTGTTATACGAGGGTCGCTATGAGTCGGACACCGACTCGACGGCACCTAACAACAACAACAATAACAGTAAAAACCTGTGATGTAGAAGCAAGTGCCAGTGAAATGATGTTCAACTCTACCCAAGAGGTCTTTTTTTTTTTTTTTTTTTTTTTTGCATTTTCTCCAGTTTTCAAGGTTTAGGTTTTATAGCAAATTTCATTCTTGCAGGCAGGCCTTTTATTTGATAATTCAAAAGAAACATTGGTGTTTATCTCTGAATTGGTGTTTATCCAGTGTTATCAAGCTGGGCTGCTGAACTAATGTTCCCCTGTGAGAAACAAGTGCTAAGAACCACTTAAGCCCTGGTTCATTACTTTTGTTTACAAACAGATTCATTTTTGCCACTATCCCTATTATATTCAATAGGGGAGAAAAAAACATGTGCATGTATCTGTGAAACCCTGTGATGTAGATTCAAATGCTGGCAAAATAATGTTCAGTTCTGCCTAACAAATCTTCAGTGTGCATGCATTTTCTCCATTTTCCAAGGTTTAGGTTTTATGGCAACATTCTTCCATGCACACAAGACATTTTTCTTGGTAAGTCAAAAGAAAAATATGATTGTATCTCTGAAATCCAGTGCTGTCCAAGCCTGGGCAGCTGAAATAATGTTCCCCTCTGAGAAATAACTGTTGGCTAAGAACCCATTCAATCCCGCCTCATTACTTTGTTTTCAAGCAGATTCATTTTTAGCATTATCCCCATTATATGCAGTAGGGCAATAACATCATGTGCATGTATCTGTGAATTACTGTGATGTGGAAGCAAGTGCAAATGAAATGATGCTCAATTCTGCCCATAAAGGCTTCAGGATGAGTGTATTTTCTCCATATTGTAAGGTTTAAATTTATAAGCAACATTCATCCTTGTGCACAAGGTCTTTTCCTTTGTAATTCAAAAGAAACATGGGTGTGTATATGAAATTCATGGTTTCCAATGCTAGGTAGCTGAAATAATGTTCTCCTATTAGAAACAAGTGTTGCCTAAAAACACTTCAACTAGCTTCATTACTTTTTTTTTTACTGGTGAATTCATTTTTACCCTTATCACCATTAATTCAATAGGGCAAAGAAATGTGCTTTTATCTGGGAAACCCTGTAATGTAGATGCAAGTGCCAGTTAAATAATGTTCAGTTCTCCCCAACAAGTCTTCAGTGTGCATGCCTTTTCTACAGTTTCCAAGGTACAGGTTTTATGGCAACATTTATCTTTGTGCACAAGGGCTTTTCCTTAGTAAGTAAAAAAATAATGTCGTGTATATTGAGAGATGGGGGTCAGCTTTCATTTTTCTGCATGTGGATGACCATGTTTCCCAGCACCATTTGTTGAAGAGGCTGTCCTATTTCCAGTTTACTTGCTTTGCTCCTTTGTCAAAAATAAGGTGGCTATAGGTGTGTTGACGTATTTCTGGGTCTTCTATTCTGTTCCAGATGTCTTCGGGCCTATTTTTGTGCCAGTACCAAGCCATTTTTACAACCACTGCTCTATAGTACAGCTTGAAGTCAGGAATTGTTATTCCACCTGCATTTGTTTTGCAGCTTAAGAGTGTTTTGGCTATACGTGGTCTTTTGTGGCTCCATATGAATTTTTGGATCATTTTTTCTATTTCTGTAAAGTCAATCAGTGGAATTTTAATGGGTATTGCATTAAATCTATAGATTGCTTTTGGTTGTTGTTTGTTGTTGTTAGGTGCCGTTGAGTTGGTATCGGACTCATAGTGACCCTCATAGGGTTTTCAATGGCTAACTGTTTTGGGATTGCCTGGGAGTGGATTGCCAGGCCCTTCTTCCATTTTTGTGGGCCAGGAATTGAACTCGGGACTGCAGAGACTGCAGCGCAGTGCTCTACCAACTGAGCTAAATCCCAGCCCTTGCTTTTGGTAGGATAGCCATTTTTACAATATTAATTCTCCCTATCCAGGAGCAGGGGAGGTCTTTCCATTTTTCAGTGTCCTCTGCTATTTCTTTCTTTAATGTTTTGAAATTTTGCTTGTAGAGATCTGAAGGGTCTTTGGTTAGATTGATTCCAAGGTATTTAATTTTTCTGGTGGGCTATCATGAATGGTATTTTTCCTGAAATTTCCTTCTCTTATGGTTTGGAATTAGTGTAAAGAAAAGCTATTGATTTTTGTGTGTTAATTTTGTAGCCTGCAACTTTGCTGAATGAGTTAATTAGGTCCAGAAGTTTTCTGGTTGAGGTTTTGAGGTCTTTCACGTATAAAATCATATCATCTGCAAATAATGATAACTTGACCTCTTCCTTGCCATTCTGTATCCCTTTGATTTCTTTCTCTTGTCTGATTGCCCTGGCCAGGACCTCAATTACTATGTTGAATAGAATAGGAGAGAGAGGACATCCTTGTCTTGATCCAGATCTAAGAGGAAATGGTTTTAGTTTTTCTCCATTTAATATAATGTTGGCTGTAGGTTTGTCATAAATGGCTTTTATGAAATTAAGGTATTTGGCTGTTATACCTATCTTCTCCAGTGTTTTTATCATGAAAAGGTGTTGCACTTTATCGAAGGCCTTTTCAGCATCAATTGAGATGATCATGTGGTTTTTGTTTGTCAATATACACGAGAGTTAACTCAAAAGGGATAAAAGATCTCAACATAAAACCAGAAACGTTACTTTTAGAAGGCAAGTTAGGCAACACACTGCCTCATATAGGCTTTGGAAAGTGTTTCCTTAATAGGACTCCAATTGCTCAAGAAATTGCAACAAAAATAGATAAATGGGATTACATGAAATTAAAAAGCTTCTGCACAGCAAAAGAAACAATTAACAGAGTCAAGGAAACCCCCACGGAATGAGAAAAAATCTTCACATTTTATACATCAGACAAAGGTCTAATTACTAGAATTTATAAAGAACTCAAGAAAAAAACTCCCCCCAAAACAAACAACCCAATATACAAATGGGCAAAGGAACTGAGTAGACAGTTCTCAAATGAAGAGGTCCGTAAAGTCATGAAACATATGAAAAAGTGCTCAACATCCCTAGCCATTAGGGAAATGCAAATCAAAACAATGCTGAGATTTCACCTTACACCAGTAAGAATGGCCAAGTTCAATACAACAGACAACAACAAATGCTGGTGACGTTGCGGGGAAAAGGGAACACTCTTACATTGTTGGTGGAGCTGTAAATTGGTGCAACCACTGTGGAAATCAATATGGAGGTACCTCAAAAAACTAAAAATAGATCTACCATATGGCCCAGCTATAACACTATTGGGAATTTACCGAAAGGGAGATGGGTCATCATATCACAGAGACACCTGCATCTCCATGTTCAATGCTGCACTTTTCACAATAGCAAGGATATGGAATCAACCAAAGTGCCCCTCAACAGAAGAATGGATTAAAAAACAATGGAATACTACTCAGCAATCAAGAAAAATGAAATAAGGTCATTTGCAGCAAAATGGGTGGAATTATAGAAAATTATTTTGAGTGAACGAACACGAGCTCAAAAAGAGAAACAACACATGTTCTCACTCATATGAGGGAGCTGATTCAATAGTATAAGAAGGAAAAATCCTATTCAAAGGTCGGATTATAATAAAATGTGGGGGGAAAGATGTCAATACAAGTGGACTAGAAATTGCATGTAATTGTTCTAACAAGATAAAAACAAAGACCACTACAGGAAAAGTTTTTATCTTAAACAGAAGTGGAACCCAAGGACATATAGAAAAATACTACTAAGTAAAAGATAGAGAAGATGTAAAATGGGAAACTTAGATGGGAAGGGTGGGAGGGGGGGAAGTATAGGGGAGGGTAAGGGGTAACCTATATGAATAATGTTTATCAAAATGCATATATGGAAATGTCACAATGAAAAGCATGTCAAAATGAATCACATTAAGATGTACATTAAAAATTTCCAATAAAAAATCATGTGTGTATATCTCTGAAATTCAGTGTTGTTGAATGCTGGGCAGCTGAGATAATGTAATCCTTTGAGAAATAAGTGTTGACTAAGAACCCTTTCAACCCAGCTTCATTACTTTTTGTTTTACAAAGCAGATTCATTTTTGCCAATATCCCCTTTATGTTCAATAGAGTAGAACTAACATGTGAGAGTACTGTCATAGGCTATGATGTAAATGCAAGGGCCAGTTAAATAATAATCAATTTTTCCCAACCAGTATTCATGTGTGGGCCTTTTCTCCAGCAGTGAACATTTTGGTTTCATGGCAGCATTAATCCTTGGGTACAAGGCCTTTGCTTTGGTAAGTCACAGAAACCTCTGTAGGGAAAAATTGGGAGGAAATTGGCAAAAACCCCAAAACTGGGAAAATAGCTTTTAAAGATCTGGTTTGTAAATTAGAAATCTAGGGAAAGTGAAAATAATGTGATTGGACACTTTCCTCTGAATCTGATTGGACAACTAGAAAACAAAGGACTTGAAGCTGATTGGTTCAAGCCATCTATAAAAGGAGCTGCATTGCAGCAGCTCGTGATCTCTCAATTCAACCACCAAGTTGACAACATCTCGCTCTGGATTCACCCAGAGACTTACCAACATGGAAGCATCTCTCCTCAGGACCACTGAGGCCAGGACAACTAGAGAGCACTGTCAAGGAGGAAGATCTACAATCAAGGTGGGGACAGTCTCTTGGCCCAGTGTCTAGGGACAGAAACTAAGGACAGTCTCAGGTCCTAGCCCCAGAGATAGAAGAGCCACCACTGCCCTTGAGGCAGCGTAAGAGCTGTAGCACTTGTAATCTGTACACTTTGGGTTCCTCTCAGCCCTTGTCAGTGCAGAGAGACAATAAAGAGATTTCAGTTTCTGCAAGGCAAAAGCACCCAAGGCTTTTCCTTTCTCCTTTCTCATGGTGCTCCTGAGGGCCACAGGGGTCCACGCCTGCCACCTGAGGGTCCCAAGTGAGTTGTGCTTAGTTATCTGTGTGCATGGCTATGCCTCCCATCTGAACATCTGGGCCAGTCTGGTGAGGTGCAAAGCCCACATAGAGGTGGCTCCCAAACACGGACCCTGCAAAACACTGAGAGAGTACTGAGAGTAGGGGTCCACACGGGGTGTGGACAAAGACCCTCATCACAAGAAGGGGCTCAGAAAAAGGAGGAATCCCCATCCTGAACAGGGAAAAGGAAGGAAAAGCAGAGTCCTCTCCCGAGAAGGGTGCTTGGAGGAGTAGCAGAAGCAGTGCCTCATGGAGGACTGGATGGGATGCTGGACCAGAGGCCATGAGGATGATGAATGGGAACCATGAACAATGGACAGAAAGCCATCGGGTCCGTCCCCAGCAGCAAAAGTGAGTACCACATGGTCAGGAGTAGGTGCACTTATCCCTAGACAGGGAACCTAAGTCTGGGGACCAGTCTGTGTGGGCACATAGGGGAGGCATGCACTTAGGAAGGACCACCAGAGAGAGGCATGGAAGAGCATAAAGAGCGGTACCGCTTGGCAACAGGAAGATATAGAAAGGCAAAAGGTAGCTTGGCAGGGCAAAAGCCTAATGTACAAGGGGGGCCAAGAGCTTCTGTAAGAAAGGGCCAGAGAAAAAATGCCTGGGAAGGGTCCCAAGGGCTTCAAGGAAGGGCAGGAAAGTGGCCTGCCAGAAGGAAAAGGAGCAAAATCTCCAGAGGAAAGGCAGGGAAAGGACCTGCCGAGGAAAGGAGCCAAAGGGCTACTGTGAGAGTAAGGACCCAAAAAGAGGTCTGTGAGGGAGCCAAAGGGCTCAGTAGGTTTGGGGAGCCTGAGGGAGGCCAGAGCCAGAGCAGGGGTCAGATCAGAGCCAGAGCCAGAACAGAAGCCAGTGCCTGAAAGGGGAAGTGCTGCAGACCAGCTGCAGCCTAAGATCCAGGGGTTCCTGAAGGCAGATGAGGAGCTGGTGATGGGTAACAGACACAGCAGCTTGGAAGCAGTGTGGATCTGTTCTGTTTATTGCTCAGGTAGCTCAGCCTTTTATACAGTTTTTTAAACTTAGGTTATGCAGCAGTAAGAACAGTATGCATGGGATCCCATGGAAACAGGCATCACAAACATATATTGATCATAATAGCCCAGAGCCCAGAGCATAAACTTTACTTTCTCTAGGTAACAAACATCAGGGACATCTATTTCTCCTCGGGCATTTTATCAATGACAAATTATAATGGGGTAGTTGAACTCTGGCTGGGATTTAGCTCAGTTGGTAGAGAGCCACCCTGCAAGTCTCCGAGGTCCCAATTTTGATTCCTAGCACTGCAAAAATGGGAGAAGGATGTGGCAACCCACTCCCAAGGCAATACCAAAACAATCTGCCATTGAAATCCCTATGAGGGTCGCTATGAGTCAGACATGACTCAACAGCACCTAACAACAACAACAAGTTGAACTCTATCCTCATTTACCATTCTAACCACAAGCACATTGTATGTTCCTATGTAAGAATGTGGAGAGTCAAGCTGACAGAAACAATAACCCCCATTCCTTCCCCTGGCTGGGAATCAAGGTTTGCCTTAACAACCAGATAAGCACCTCCTAATGCTGTATATACCGTGGGCAGTGGAGCATTACTTTTCTCTTTCTATCTTTGTAATGATTATTCTGCTCATGGAGGTCTACTGGTATAGGAACTTAAGTCCATGTTGGCTCAAGGAGTTTACACTGTTGGAAGTCATTCAAGAATTTTCCCATTGTAAGCCTGCTAGGGAGGTTTTTTAACTCCTGCTCTGAATCATCACTGCTCACAGAGCCAGAATATTATATATTTATATCTATTACTTATTTTTCATTAATATCTCCCAGAAATTTGCAATATGAATAAAACAGTGACCAATTCAAATTTAGGAAAAAGAAAAGATGAGACTTCAAGTCCCTTTCCATGAAGAGACCTTCTTTTGGAGGTACTCTTCCCCTTTCTGTAGACTTTCCCTCTGATGCCCTTTTAAAGGTACCCTTCCTCATGTGGGAACTCAGTCTACCCATCATAAGTGGACCTGGACCTGGCAGGGAAGACCAAACCGAGTTGGGAAGGGGGCTCCAGAAAGAGGGAAGCCAGAAAGAAAGGTAACATGTGCAAAACAAACCTCCCAGTTTAACGGAAGGAAAGGAATTAGGAACCAAAAGCATTATGTACTTCCTGTGAGTATGAATAGGTGGTAACCATGGGAAGTAGTGAAAGTAAAATTTTAGAATCACAATGGAAAAGCCTAAAAGTTCAGCTAAAAGAGGGCAGGCAGAAGGTAACTAAAAAAGAAGAAAGGAAATTCTGGAGAGAGGCACTAGCAGTAGTGCCATGGCTAGCCATGGAGGATTTAGAGAAAATAGAGATCTGGGAAGAGGTTTATGAGACAGCCAGAGCAGCTCTGTGCAGAGAGAATAGTAATGTGTCACCAGCATTGATCAGAGGGCTTGCGGTACTTAGGAGGAGCCATGAGAAAAGGCAAGAAAGCACCAATAAAAGACATGTGGTGCAGGCCAACATGGTGCTAGATATCATGAAGGTACTTTGGGAGCTAAAAGATGTTATCATTTAAATGAGGGAAACAGGATCCCTGAGATGGGAGGGGCTTCTGTTAAGAGCTGGCCCTCAAAGGGAGGGACTTCCAGATGAAGTCTGACCTCAAGGAGAAGGACCTAGGATGAAAGACAGACCCAAAGGGGTGGGGCTTCCCCCAGTACCAGAACCGATGAGGGAGGAGCTTCTGGTGGAATCACATCCCCAGGAAGTGTGCTTGAGGGGTGGGCTGTACCTGAGCCTAGGCCATCTTGCCCTGGTAAGCACAGGACCTTGGACAGGGCAGCCTATAGGCAGTTATGGAGCACAGGTGTACCCAGTAAACATAATACTAACACCGGAATGCCCACAAATGTGGTACCCATACGAGTCCAAGGACTTAAAGGACCTATGGGTGGCTGTTGGGGAGAAAAGACCACACTCCCCATGGACGAAAACACTCTTTAACAGCCTGGCCATTAGGGTCAACACCCCACAGGATTGGAGGGACCTAACAAGGACAGTCCTTCTGGGGCCCACTTTCATACAATGGGAAGCCCTATATTTGGATGAGTGCAAAAAAACAAGACAAAAGAAATACCCAGGCAGGAGTAGACATTGGAGCAGACTGCTTATTATGGGAAGGACCTGTGTACTCAGTGCTGGTGTGGCAGGCAATGGGACCACTGCAGTCATTTGACCAAGTCAGGATCTGTGCCCAGAAAGCATGGGACAGACTACCAAGAGAAGGGGTGATGCCAAGTGTAGTATCATTCAGACAGAGGCAAAACAAAACATTTGTGGACTTTGCTGACAGGATCAACAAGAGTCTAGAGTGTAAGGTTATTCATGAGGGTGTAAAACCAGAACTGCTTAAGCACTTGGTGTGGGATGGCCTGTGCAGTGACTGTAGGCAAACCTGCTAGGTCCTAAAGAACGGGACCCTGGAGGATTTGATCATGGCCACACAGGATGTGGGTTCCATGGCCCAAAGAGCCACAGTTTTGACCAAAGACTTCATAGACCAAGCTGCAGACAGCACTGCTAAGGCCTTTAACACAACTGAGGAGAAATTCAGAGATAGAAAACCTGGCAAATGTAATAACTGTGGGGAAAGGGGGTATTGGTGGAGGGAATGTCCCAAAAGATAGGAAGGGCCAAGAAAAGAGCTGAGGGAGGAATTACCAGAGGAGAATAACAATAGGCCTCATGGTCCACACCAGTGATGTGGCAAAATGGACCAAACCGAGAAAACATGCTGGTCTAGCTACCATAAGGATGACACACCCCTCCATCAGCCTTTAAACTGAAGGCAGGGTACTTTCCAGCCCAGTAACAAAGGAAGGACAAAGAAAAGGAACAGAGACCTATAGAGGACCAGAGTGACAACAAAGACCAGGAAAAAGAAAAGCTGCAGAAAGACAGGGGCAAGCTCCAGGTGCACTGGACTGTGCCAGTTGAGGCAGGACTGAGGCCAAAATTGAGGATTACAATTGGAGGCAAGAGTTTTAAGTGTCTGCTAGAAACCAGGGCAAACAGGACAGTCCTCAGGATCAAGGAAGTACTGGGGTACTGGGAACTTGTGCCAGGACAAACCTTGGAGGACATAGGCAGCTTTTTGCAGACCTATGAGTTCAAGGAGTGGTTGGCATGGCAAACAGCCAATCATGCCAGGAGGCAGTAGCAGCTGCATTGGAACCATTAAGGAAAGGCAATGTTGAGATGTACCATTTATATGGATGATCTCCTCATTGCAACACCAAATTTGGAAGTAATGCCACAATTGAAGGAATATCAAACATTCTATAACAGCACAATTATTCAGAGAACATGCCCATCAAGTTAAAAAATTAAAAGAAAAAGAGGGATGTGTAGGGAAAAATTAGGAGGAAATTGGCAAAACCCCCAAAACTGGGAAAACAGCTTTTAAAGGTCTGGTTTGTAAATTAGAAATCTAGGGAAAGTGAAAGTAACATGGATACTTTCCCCCCGAACCTGAATGGACAATTGGAAAACAAAAGACTCGAAGCTGATTGGTTTGAGCCTTCTATAAAAGGAGCTGCACTGCAGCAGCTGTCTCTGTGCTGTGGACCACTGACTAGACAAGAACTCTCTGGATTCAACTGTCAAGATGACAACATCTCTCTCTCTCTCTCGATTCAACCAACAACACAGAAACATCTCTCCCCATGACCAATTAGACCAGGAGAACTAGATGACACTCTCAAGGAGGAAGATATATAATCAAGGTGAGGACAATCTCTTGGTCCAGTACCTAGGGACAGAAGCTGAGGACAGCCTCAGGTCCCAGCACTGGAGGCAGAAGAGCTGCAGCTGCCCTCAAGGCTACAGCATAAGAGCTATAGCACTTCGTACTGTCCTGTATTCACTTGGGTTCCTCTTGGCCCTTGTAAGAGCAGAGAGACAATGAAGAGAATTGGGTCCCTGCAAGGCAAAAGTGCCTGAGGCTTTTCCTTTCTCCTCTCTTTTGGCATTCCCGAGGGCCATAGGAGTCCATGCCTCTCACCTGAGGGCCCTGAGTGAGTTGTGTTTAGTTATCTGTGTGCTTGGCTTGCCTCCTGTCCAAACATCCGGCCCAGACTGGTGAGGAGCACAACCCATAAACGTGTGTGTATCTCTGAAATCCAGTATTGTCTAAGGCTAGGCAGCTGAAATAATGTTTTCCCCTGACAAACATTAGTTGCCTAAGAACCAATACCACCCAGCTTCATTACTTTTTCTTCTATAAGCAGATTTATATTCAATATGGCAGAAATAACATGTGCATGCATCTGTGAATCCCTGTGATGCAGAAGCAAGTGCCAGTGAAATGATGTTCAATTTTGCCAAAGAAATATTTAGTATGTGTGCCTTCTCACCAACTTCCAAGGATTAGGTTTTATAGCAAATTTATCTATGTGCACAAAGCCTTTTCCTTGGTAATTCAAAAGAAACATGGGTGTGTATCTCTGAAATCCATTGTTATCCAAGTCTGGGCAGGTAAAAAGTTTCCCTTGTGAGAAACAAGGGTTCTTAAAAACTTATTAAAGCCAGCTTCATTACTTTTTGTATTATAAGCAGATTCATTTTTACCCTTATCCTCAGTATATTCAATAGGGTATAAATAATGTGTTTGTGTATCTGTGAATCACTGTGATATAGAAGCAAGTGCCAGTGAAATGAAGTTCAACTCTACCCAAGAAGTCTTCCATATGAATGCCTTTTACCCAGCTTCCAAGCTTTAGGTTTTATAGTGGCTTCATCCTTGTGGACAAGGCCTTTTCCATGGTAACTCAAAAGAAACATGGGTGTTTATCTCTGAAATCCATTGTTGTCCAAGGCTTGGCAGCTGCAATAATGTCCCACTGTGAGATGCAACTGTTGGCTAACAACACCTTCAACCTAGCTTCGCTTCATTTGTTCTAAAGCAGATTCACTTTTACCTATATCCCCATTATATTCAATAGTTCAGAAATAACATGTGCATGTATCTGTGAATTCTGGGATACAGAAGCAAATGCTGGTGAAATGATGTTCAACCCTACCCTTGAAATCTTCAGTATGCATGCCTTTTCTCCAGATTTTTAAGCAACATTCATCCTTTTGCACAAGGCCTTTTCCTTGGTAATTCAAAACAAACATGGTTGTGTATTTCTGAAATTCAGGGTTTTCCAAGGCTGGGCAGCTGCAATGTTACCCTGTGAGAAACAAGTTTTGCCTAAGAACCTCTTCAACCAGCTTAATTATTGTTCTTTAAAAGCAGATTCATTTTTACCCTTATCCTCATTAAATCCAATAGGGCAGAAAAAACATGTGCATGTACCTGTGAAACCCTGTGATATAGACACAAGTGCCCTTTAAATAATTTTCAGTTCTTCCCAACAAGTCATCAGTGTGCATGCCTTTTCTATAGTTTCCAAGGATTTGGTTTTATGCCAACATTCATCTTTGTGTACAAAGGCTTTACCTTGGTAATCAAAAGAAACGTGTGTGTGTCTGTGAAATCAGTATTTTTTCAATGCTGGTTAGTTGAAATAATGCTCACCAGTGAGGAACAAGTGTTGCCTAAGAACTCCTACTACCCAGATTTTTTACTTTTGTTTTATAAGCAGATTTATTTTTACTCATATGAACTTTATATTCAATAAGGCAGTAATAACATGTGTGTCTATCTGTGAATCCCTATGATGTAGAAGCAAGTGCCAGTGAAATGATGGTCAATTCTGCCTAAGAAATCTTCAGTATATGTACCTTTCTCCAACTTCCAAGATTTGGTTTTAAAGCAACACTCATCCTTGTGCAGAATGCCTTTTCCTTGGTAAGTCAAAAGAAATATGTGTGTGGCTCTCTGAAATCCAGTGTTGTCCAAGGTGGAGCATAGGAAATAATGTTCCCGAGAGAAACAAGTGATGTCTAAGAAACCCTTCAAGCCAACTTCATTACTTTCTGTTTTACAAGCAGATTTATTTTTACCCTATCCTCATTACATTCACTAGGGTAGAAATAATATGTTCTTGTGTTCCTGAATTCCTGTTATGCTGAAGCAAGTGATGATGAAAGGATGTTCAACTATGCCCAAGAAATCTTCAGTATGTGTGCCTTTTCTCCAGCTTCATTATTGTTCTTTAAAGCAGATTCATTTTTACCCTAATCCTCCTTATATTCAATAGGGTAGAAAAAACATGTGTGGATATCTGTGAAACCCTGGAAGAAAGAAGAAGAAGAAGAAGAAGAAGAAGAAGAAGAAGA